>WEIV01028404.1:1616-18543 GCA_013390005.1 Calyptomena viridis | reverse complement strand
ATGTGACTGGGCAAAGGGAAGTTTTTCCCACAGCAATAACACATATCAGGGAGAAAGTATGAGAAGTGTTTGTGAATTTTTTTTTTTTTTTGTAAATGAAGGGTATTCATGGGTTTCATGTAATAGTAGTCGTGTAGCAAAGTAATGTGACATTAAAAACCTGAAAGAAAAATTTTATTTAAACAGTATTAAGTGTTTAATAAAAGATCTAGTCTGAATTGTTTTAAGGTTATGAAATTCTTCAAGAATAAGAAACATTTCCTGGAAATACCCTTTCCTTACTAAACAGTATTTGTGTACAACAAGACAGGTTTTTATCAGCTATTTTACCATCAATTAGGATAATGAGTTTAAATCAAAACTAAATAGTTCTGACAAAGAATATCTAGAATGAATAGGAAAAAGTAGCAGTTCTTTGCTCAGCAGGAAAAGAAATAACTTTTTTCCCCTTTTTTCCATTGACTTATATTCAAATTATGCTATGTTTTAAAGTGTTTAAAATCAAAATTTCAAGACTGAACATCAATCAGAAGGAGGAGCCTTTTGTGAGCCTGCAGCGAGGTATTCTCTCTCCAAGCTGGCCAGAGCAGAGGCCAGGATTCAGACCTGCAGGTCCTAACCTGCCAACTGGACACCTCCATGTTCTCAAGCCAGCCATTTGCCTTGAAGGTGAACAGATCTTAAACATTACAATATTTAGATTCTTTGCTAAACAGGCTATTTTACATTCCCTTACAGTAACCCTTGTGCTATCCTGCAGGCAATTCCTCTAAAGAACAGATATATTTAACTTTGTGTGTGCTTTTGGAAGGCAACTTCATTTTGGTCCTAGAATTTCATCAAAGCAAAATGCTTCCAGGTGGCATCCAAACATAGCTTAACTCCTAGTACAGTGAGTGGTCTGAGTGTTCTCATGAGACTTGGAAGTTTCTCATCTGCCCAGCCATGTTTTATTGTGCATACTTTCAATTTTACCACAATGGAATATATTCCAGCTGGTGTTCAAAAATATCTGCTTCACCTTTTACAGACTGCATTTATTTTGTCAAACAAATATGTTTGATTTTTGTGTTGTCACTGATGTTGGGATATATATTCAGGAGATGGATGGAGAAAATAATGCACCATAGTGTGTATAGTAGTTCTATTTTTTTGAGACCTCTACCAGCAAAAAAAATGTTTCCTATGATGTTCAGAAGTAATGTATTATATTGCTTAATTTCTTTTCTTTTTTATTTTTTTTTTAATGTTAGCTGTCCCTTCTATTTCTGGGCGTGATGCATTGGTTACAGTGTTGTCTGCTTTTGGTCTGAACATGCTCACAAATTTTTCAGTAAACTAGAAGCTTGGAAACATAAACTTGAAATCAGTAAATGTTCTAATTTTTAAATTGCAATTCATTGTGTGTGTGAAGAATATAGAATATTGATAATTGAATATATTGTGTGAAACATGTTTCTTTTAATTGCAAGTAGATTTATAGCTACAGTGTCTGTATTTGACAAAGCAAAACTGAAGATATTTGTATGTTTTGTAGTTAAAATTATTTTCCCTCGGGAAGAAACAAACCAGCAAACAACAGAAACCACCTCTGTAGGCATTGCAGGCAGATCTAGCAAGATAACATACTTCTGCTACTGTTCTTTTCCCAGTACTTAAAATTAAATGTGTATGCACATTGAGATTATTTTTGTAAGTCATATTTAAGACATTTTGCTGGGATGCTGTGGCTAAATTTCACTTATGCAGCCTGTAATGTGTGAGTGTTTATAAATGCTGTCCAATATATGTAGTGAGGCAACTTTCATCACTAAATTCAGAACACTAAACAGTATTAGGTTTCAGATTTCTATCAAGGAAAAAAGGGTGGGCTCACAGAAGAATTTCTCCACATAAACTATAAAATCTGAATGAGTTGCCAAAACATAGATCTAGCTGTAAATTTATTCTGAGAAAAAAATATTTTTAAAGACTTACATAAACTTAAAAGATTGTCTCAGCGAAACCATAAAAACAAGAAGTGACTATATTGACTCCCAGCTATGTTATATTTGTGCTGATTTCATATCCAAGTCATCAAGAAGTTCAAAAGACAATGACATTTAATTTCATTTTGACCTGAACAACAACTACACAAGCGATCTTTCAGTTCTTTTCTAGAACTACTACAATACCGCAAGACAGGGCTGTTGCTTTTACAGTCTGAGTGCTGAATATAACTTGGTACATTACCAGACTTGGCAAGAACTACTTATCATTAGCTTTCAGTTATTAGACAAGTTGTAAGTTGCTACCATTGACAAAATGCCAATAATGTAGTCATATATTAGGCTTCCTTTGTTTAGAAGAATGTCAATCACAAGCCACTCTGGAAATTACAAAGTGGATGAGAGAGGTTGCTTTTGGATATAATTTGATAAAAAAATAACATAGTAATAAGTATTGATTACCTAATTTAATTTATATTCATTAAAACCTTTAAAAATATTTTATTAAAGAGTCGGATTGTCCTTTTGCGTAGAAATCCTTGATTGGGGTAAGAACCATCTTTCAGAGATTTTTCNTTTATTTATGTTTTTTTTTTTTACTACCTACTTTCGTTCACGATTTAGGAAATTGTATTTCTCAGTGGACTTTGACCACCAAAACAGTTAAGTGGCTAATTTAGTAAATTTAACCCATTCTCTAATTGGCTTAATAGTGCATTGACTAGAGAAAATCAGCCTCATGATTATGGTTAAACAGGAAAAATATTTAAAATCAGAGATTTAGTTTTATTTTGTTTGATACTTGACACCATGACCTTTAGAGATCCAGTCATTTTAAAAAGGCCACAATTCCTTCTTGTAGAACAAAGTGTTTTGGACCACTGCTCCTCAATAGGGCTTCTGCCACAACAGTTTGCATTGTGATCACAGAACTGCAAAAGACTCTGATCATCATCTTCAAATATTATGTCTGCATTCAATATCTTCTCACACGTTTTGTCCACTCATGTTTTTAAATTCTGAAAGTTTAAACCAGCGTGTCAGTTACTTCTTTTTGGAGGTTGATGTGGGATTAGATTTTTGTGTGTTTGATTAGATTTTGCATGCTATCTGCAAATCTAGTATTCTTACCTCGGTGAAAGAGTGAAATTCATCCTGCATGCTGAATGGCTTTCCAAAGGCCTGCATATCTTTAAAATCCTGTGTAAGCCCTCAAATAAACTGTAAGTATGTTTTTTAGTAAAGCACAGGCATAAACTGTGTACTACACCTTTCAACATGATTATTTTAACCTAGACATATACAGTCTTGATGCTATCCTCATTGAAGCCGGAGGCTGAAATTTTTATTAGCTTCTGTAGTTCAGATTCAATCCCTGAATGATTCTTGCCAGACACAGAGTAATTGGAAATGTTTCTGAGTGCAGCTTGCCAGGGCACTGTTGATGTTGGTGTTACGTGTCTGACTTCAGTGTAGTTCACCGAGCCTGCACTTAAGTTAGGTTTTAGACTGATGTATCAGACATACAAATGTAGGAGTGAAATTAGGGAAACAGTGCTGGCCAGAGGAAGGAGAGACCAGTTAATGAGGATCAAGACGAGCTCTATTTTGTTTTATTTGCTGCTGTGAGGAAAATAAATATTTTTCCCAGTTAATTTTCATAGCTACTCAGACCCACTTATCAGAAATGCTGGATGGAAAGAAAGTTTCCAAGTAGGCTCGATTGCTTTCTAAATGAGCCTAGTTTGGCTTTGATGCTGATCATTCACATTAATACAAGAGCAAAGTAACAAAAAGAGAGATCCAAGTTTTAATCCTCTGCAGCTATAACTCAAGCTTAGCTTCCAGGTTAATGGCATGTGTTTTTATCAGGTAGGGAATGTTGAAGGTGTGGTCCCTTTTCTGGGATTTGTTAATGGGAGTTATAAGGGTCAGGCAGAGCATGTTCACTGAATACCACTTAAAAGCTTGAAGTGAGATGCATATTTGGTAGGAAGTAAACTACATAGTTTCTCTGAAAAGTTCAAGTTTTTTCAAGCCCTTGATTTGTTATCTTTCTTACTGTGTTTTCCAGTAGCAGGTCATGGGGCATAATTGGCTATTGCTTCCCTTGTGAGCTTCACAGGCAGTTGTGCTGACAGCTCTCAAGTTGCCTCTGGGTCTGTCATAGAGTAAAGCTGCTGCTGGGCTTTCTGTGTTGCTTACCAAGCTACTGTGGATTTAACCATGCCTCCTCCTGAGCTGTGATGTGCAATTGAATTCCCTTTTTTAGGTGAAGCACACTGAGATCTTGCGACTTCTATACATCTAACACATCCGTGGATACAAGAGAAAAGATACTGCTATACTTGGTGCCATCACTTACTTTACTTACAGCATTTTGTAATAGTAGGGATTTAACAGAAAGAAGTGGTTGGAATTATTAGTAAGCAGGTAAATGGGAATCTTACCTCTTAAATTTTTTACATTATTAGTGTGAATAGTAAAACACTAGAGCTGAAGATGTCTTAAAAGCAAGATAGTAAAATATTGATTACTAGGAAAATGAGGGTCAAAAATAAAGAAGAAAATAGATATTGCTGTTGAATTTCATTGTGCAGAAAGAACATCCAGTTAAATGGAAGGAAAAGAAGTTAAGTGGTTTGTAAATGCAACAGTTTTTCTGGCACTAGAAAATCAAGAGATTTTTTTGATGTGCAAGGCCATGGAAGTCCTGAAAAATCAGAGTTTTGAAATAGCCTTTAACATGTTCAGAGTCCTGTGATGGTAAAATTTTTATTTATTTGTTTAAAAACAGTTTCCAACTGTATCAAATCTGCAACAAAGTCATTGGATAACTATATGTAGCCTCTGACTACTTTTTATAGAAGGTACATTTAAAAAATGCTGTGACACATCAATATAAAACTGTATCTAAATTTACAAATACAAATAGAATGTTGCTCTTGACTGGTTTGTTTATATATTATTTTATGTGAAGTATGTGTAATAGAGCATTAGATTTGAAAACTCTGTGTTGAATATTATTTTTGACAGCCTTTTTTAGGGGCACTAAAATTCCAATAATTCAGTGCAGAATTGAAGTCGATTCCAGAGAAAAATTTAATATAGTCTGCTTGCCTGCCAGCTTTAACATAGTTTCTGCGTATTGAAATGGTTTGACACATTGAAATATAAAATGCATTTGTCATATCTGTTGGTGGAGTATTTTATGTGATCGTTTCTAACAAAACTCAAGTTAGAATAATATTTAATATTCGTCTTCTATTTTACCCTTCCTAAAAAAAAATCATTAAGGCATATAAACTATTATTAGTAATAAAAATACATTGTCTTAGCTGATAATGTCGTATTGACCATCAATTAATTTCTGTTGTATGCTGCTTTTTAGTGGTTTTATATAGCACAGATGTTATTTTGCAGTGATATGCAAGTGTTCCATAAAGTGTTACTCTTTTTCTGTCCTTGCACAAGCAGTTCTGCATTTTAATGCAATTATGACTATCCTGAAGAGATTAACTTGTGACGTCTGCAACATGAGTTCTTGAAAATGAATGGTTTTTTTTTGTTGTTAAAACATTGGATTTATTAATTACTTGCTCAAAAAAAGAGTAAGGAGAATGAAAGGCAATGGGAATGTATTCTACTACTTATCAAAATGTCTTCATATTAGCTTGATTTAACTTCTATGGTTCTTCTTGTTTCAAGCTCGTGGTTCACATGGAGCTGAAGAAAAATGGTTAAGCTAAGGTGAGGATGTAAATGAACAACTCTGAAGAGATGAGCCCAAGTAGTAAGATAGTAGGAAGCCCATGTTTAATGGTTTGTCTATGTATCTCTTACATGGAGGCTTTGGAAGAACCCAAAGGTGTTTCACAAGTGTAGGTGCCCAATTTCATGGTGCTATTGCTGCCTGATGCTAACCATGGACTTAATGATTGGATTAGATTTACCGACTACCTGAAAATCATGTATAGTGTTTGTTCCCACATGATAGTTCATGTTATGAGGCAAACTCTACTGCCTCTTTAAAATGTCACAGAGCTTTTCCAGGGAGAAGAGCTGAACAAAGAAGTTTCTTTTCTGGTGCTTATGCCCAGGCTTAGTCTTGACTGAAAAACAGAGTTTCTTAACATTTTTTTAGTCAGTCTTCAGGAGGCAAAATTGACAAGAAAAACACTGTAAGCATTCTGCACTTTGAAACATACTCTGCTCCTTTGATAACTTGGTTCATTATTTGCAGTAAGTTTGTCTATTTCTTGCCAGCTTATTGTATTTTTCCTACTTTTTGAGTGGTTTTCAGTCATTTTAAGTGTAATATTCCAACTTAAAGCATTCCCCAAGCATTTCTTCTCTATTAGCAATGTAGCCTGGGGAAAATGGTTGTGGGGTTTTTCCTGCATATAAGGGCAAGTCTTTTGGACCAGTAATCTATTTGTTGCATAGAAAGATACTGTATGAATGATCTGACCCAAATATTTTTCCTTAAAATATTAAAAAAGGAATATTTTCTTTGGTAGAATTTAGAGACTACACACATCTTAATAGTGTACCCCAGTACAATTGGACATAAACAAAGCTATACATTAGTTTGAAGATTCAGGTTGCTTGCCCACTTTGTGTGGAGATTTTAGGTTAAAAATTACAATCAGAAATACACTTATTCATTATTAAACATCTCTGTTGCAAAGTAGGAAGCATATTGAAGAGTGAACTAAGTATTTTAGAGTGACTGGGAACATGACAGAGAAACTTTCAAATGAAACTTGGTGGACGTTTTTACTGTAGGTTTGGAAATAAGTCCAGAAGGCTGAGCTTAATATAACATGTGGCAGGTGGCCTGCATTTGCCTGGAGAATTCCTCTAGGGCAAGATAGCTCAGCAAACACATAAATCCTTTTTTCTCTGTTATCTAGTAGCACATTTAGTTGCCATGGGAATTTTATTTATGCAGCAGATCCTCTGCAGTTCAGTTTCTGCCTAAAGTTTAACTGTACAGCTGTTACCGTAAATACTACATGGCAATATTTTCAAAACACAGCACCTTTGAACAAAAAGAACATGTCTTCTATTATTGATTTTGTTATGTTATCAAAATACCATTTTGATTACACTAGGATTGCGTTTCCCCAAAAGCTTCATAAATTGATTTAAAGTCTGCACCTCCTGTACCACTCCTCCCAATATTTGTTTAGAAAAATAAAATTCTGGATGTCTCTGAAGAGGATATTGCAACAAGTGAAATTCTGTAACTTGAAGGACAGAAGATCATATGCATACGAAGTACATATATAGTTTTCTGCTTAGTTTCAGACTGTCGTGTTTCTTTCTTAGCTATATGTAATAAAATATTAACATGGGTCTTATTTTAGATCTTTTTTGTTTATTTGTAGTTTTGTTTTGCTCACCAGAGACCTGTGAAGAATTTTAAATTCATTGGCTATGGTCTGATTATTTTGAAACAATTTTGCTTTAATCCTGATTTATGCAACAACATATAAGTAAGTCACCAAAGTTTTCTTTGTGCAAACAAATAGAATTTATGCTTTTTTAGGAGTGAATGGATTATCCAAACCAGGCTGTATCCTTACCTATTCTCTAATCTCTAGATTGCAGAGATTATTAACTAAAGGAATTGAAAATAAACAAAGTTCTAGTGCTGAAATTCAGGAGTATCTTGATATTGACTGGAAATTCTTCTCTGTATATAAATGAAATATTTCGTCTTCCCAAAGAACTGTGGACAAATTATTCGCAGTATTGCTTTACATAACTACGGCTGTGATAAAACCCACAAAATTAGGTCTTCAAGAAAAGAATTTGTTACATTTTTAATGCAGTTTTTTTGGCACAAATCACACTGGTCTAGTGTCAAACCACGTTTCTTCAGTAACAGTTAGTAAGCAAGGTTCCTGGTATGAGCACACAACTTTCAGGTATTTGCTCTTTCAGTATAAACTGTCTGCATATTCAGAAAACAAATTTCAGGAAGATTAATAGAATAAATTAAATGCTTTAAACAGCAGCAGTTTGGAAATCATGAGTTTTGCTGTTCCAATGGTGTTTTGAGTCTCTTCAGTTTGTTTGCTGTTAATCCTGATGCTGGAGAACAAAAATACCTCTACCTGCAAAATTTCTGTTGAAACTTGTGTGTTAAGGCAGGCTGAGTGGTAAATACCTGTAACATAAGAGAGCACTTCTATTCTGTTTTCACCAGTAGTCATTTAAAAGTAGATGAAAGAGGAAAAAAATGTATATATTTGCTAGCAATGTTACTCATTGCCTATAAGAAAAGGCGTTTGTTGTCTGACTGACTGACAGATGCTATGTGGACAAAGCCTGCTCAGGAAATTTTCCTGGCCAGAATTCGAGACCTCAGTTTTTATTTCCCCACAGTACTACTAATTGCTAGAAATCTGGTATGGAGGAGTAGGTCTGAAGTCCTAGAGGGCAGGAACTGCATCTTTGATGTCATTCTCTTGAGTGATTTAGTGGACTTAATGGGTGTAAGACAATTTTGCCTGTTTAAGAGCTCACAAAGTTGATATGCAAACAGATATAGCCATACCTATTGCAGCAGATATGAATCATACTTTCTGCTGTGACACATGAGATCATATGGAGTATGAGGATAGGCTTTTCTTGCTTTGATCCTGATAGAGAAACCATCTGTGATCTTGCTTGTATCTTAGGCCCTTTTTGGATCTCCCCATGCAAAAAGAATCCTGGAGTTTACTCAAGAGCAAAATTTACAGTGGATTGGAGAATGAAAAATAGTGAACATCTAAATTTAAAACTCGTGCGCAAGAAGTGAGTGTGTTGGTTGGTCCTATGTTTTCATGGCATTAAGACTTTTTTAAAAAAGTCCTTTCTGATTTTTCAGATGGGGGTTGATGCAATATTCTGACCAGGGAAAATTTACTTATATGACATATCTTATTCAAAGAAGATGAAAAGATTATTTGATTCGTACTCCAAAGCTACCTTCCTGGTGTTAAAAACCTGGGCTGCTGGAGTTGCTATAAAAGAACAGACAATGATAAGAGAAGCTCCTGGCTGGTAGCTGAAACCTGATGTGTTCAACAGAGAAGCATGACACTCTTGGTGAATTACACTGAGAAAATGGTGAGCTTGACATCTGTAGATGTCTTCAGGTTTAAATTAGTTGACTTTCTGTAAGACATGTTAACTGACAGAGTCACTGGATTCAGTAGAGAAGTTCAGAAGCTATAAGCTGAAACTCAGTGGTTGATTTTGTAAGAGACCAAAAGTGGATAACATAGCAGGTCTTTCTTGTCTTAAATTCCATTATCAATACCCTTTGCAGGAATGAACTATATGGTTTGTTCTTGCACACTTGTAGTTTCTATTAAATGTGATCTGAACATAGAGAAAGGGAGACTTCTTCCCTTACATGCTGCAGAGTGAAACATACTGAATTTCCAATAGTTCTACTGAATTCCCTGAATTCCCATCTCTGAGAAGTGTTCCCATGAAATTCCCAGATCAAAGAAAGAAATGTATGTATTACTTTGTCTACATTAAAGGACAGTTTCATAGATAACATTGATTTTTTTATCTGATACTTTTGGAAATTTCTTTATCATAATTCACACTTTTAACTGAATGTTCAAGAATTAGATGTCATTAGATATCTAATCAGACTGCTCAAAGTCCAGAAATTGCCAGACAACTTAGTGCTTCTTACCTAGAGTTTTTTAATCCTAGAATCAGGAAATAGTTTGGGTCAGAAGGGACATTTAATGGTCATATGGTCAAAACCCTCTGCAATGAGCAGGAACATCATCAGCTAGATCAGATTGCTCAGAGCCCACTTCAACCTGCCCTTGAATGTTTGCAGGGGTGGGGAATCCACTGCCCTTCTGGGCAACCTGTGTCAGTGTTTCATCACTGTCATTGTACAAATTTTTTCCTTGTATCTACTCTGAATCTACCCTCTTTTAGTTTAAAACCATTACCCCTTGTCCTAGCACAAGAGGATCTGCTAAAAAGTCTGTCCTCATCTTTCTTATAGGTCCATTTAAGTATTGAAAGGCTCACCCTGGAGGATTTTTCTTCTCCAGGCTGAACAACCCCAATTCTCTCAAGCTTTCCTCATGGGAGATGTATTCCATCCCTGCAACCATCTTCATGGGCCTCTTCTGGACCTGCTTCAACAGGTCAACATCCCTCCTGTGCTGGGGACCCCAGACCTGAATGCATTACTCCAGGTGGGATCTCATGAAAGCAGAGTAGAGGGGCAGAAGCATCTCCCTTGACCTGCTGGTCACACTGCTTTTGCTGAAGCCCAGAATACAACTGGCTTTCTGGGCAGCAAGTGCACATTGCCAGCTGATATCTATCCTGTCATCCACTACCATCTCCAAGTCCCNTCCTGTGCTGGGGACCCCAGACCTGAATGCATTACTCCAGGTGGGATCTCATGAAAGCAGAGTAGAGGGGCAGAAGCATCTCCCTTGACCTGCTGGTCACACTGCTTTTGCTGAAGCCCAGAATACAACTGGCTTTCTGGGCAGCAAGTGCACATTGCCAGCTCATATCTATCCTGTCATCCACTACCATCTCCAAGTCCCTCTTAGCAGGGCTGCTCTCAATCTGTTCATCCCCCAGCCTGTATTGATACTGAGCAATTGTCCTGACCCAGGTGCAGCACCCTGCACTTGGCGTCGCTAACCTCATGAGTTTCACATGGACCCACTTCTTAAGCTTGTGCGGGTCACTCTGGATAGTATCCTGTCCTTCAGGTGTGTCAGCTGCATGGCTCAGTTCTCTTGCTGGGGGTGCACTTGATCCCACTGTCTGTGTCATTGATGAAGATATTAAACAGTACTGGTCCTAATACTGAGGGATGCTGCTCATCACTGATTTCAATCTAGACATTGAGCATTAAGGTAAGAATTTATATTTTACCAACAATTCTCTGTGGCAGCAACTATAAGACAGCAACTCAGATTGTCTATTATCACAGGATAGAAACAGAAGAAAAATGTTTACTACTGTATTTTTTCAGAAAGAAGAAAAAGCTGTTGGCTCTTCATAAATTTGAGGAACTTCTGGTTTTACATTGCATAACCTATTTATGTAGTACAACTCCAGTAAAAGTGGGACATTTATTTTTTCAAAAGGTAAATTCAGTGATGGAAACACTAGTAAGAGAGTTTAGAAGACATATGTATAAGTTGATGATTTTTATTAGTATAGGCTTAATTATCTCTACATTGGTATGCAATAAGGAAAAATAACACATACCAATTGTCTTTTATATGTGATGTAGTGACTTTACAAAATTACATAATTTATGCACTTTAAAATATTTTAGTCATTCCCAGTATAATCTTGAAAAAGTTAAAGGAACTTAAAAATGTTTTTCTGGATTTGTTCCGTCTGTGCATGAAAATACAGTAGAATTCAGTAGGTGCAAACATCTTCACCAGAAATTGAACATTCACAGTGACTATGCACAGTTAATAATGCTATTTCTTACTTTTACTAGTTTCTCTTATAACTTGAACCGTGTCATAAAATAGTAATTTTTCAAATTTTACTTTTTCATTTTAGTGGTGTGTATTGCTTTTAGAAGAGACGGTGAGAGAAAACATTAAAAATAAACTGTTTACATCCAATACCTACCTGAAGGGAGCCTGCATGAAAGATGGAGAGGACTATTTACATAAACATATAGTGACAGGACAAGGCAGAAGGACTTTTTACTGAAAGAGAGTATGTTTAGATTAGATATTAGGAAAAATTCTTTATTGTGAGAGTGGCGAGGCACTAAAACAGGTTGCCCAGAGAGGTTATGGATGCCCAGTCCTTGGAAGTGTTCAAGGCCAGTTTGGATGGAGCTCTGAGCAACCTGCTCTAGTGGAAGGTGTCCCTGCCCATGGCAGGGAGTTGGAACGAGGTGATCTTTAATGTCCCTTCCAACCCATTTTTCAGCTGATTTTATGATTTTGTGTGAAGACATTTATGCTTCACCTCAGTCATGTCTTAACACTTAACTTTCCAAATAGCGTGTAACTTAATACCTAAAATTTTGAGTGGGTTTTGAGTGGTGTTTACTCTGTATGGTATGCAATATCTTTTTTTCTCTTCAGGTATTTATACTTGATTGCAGATATGCTATGCTAGATTAGTCGAATAGAGGATAAAATTAGCAAGATTAGGATCAGTTTCCCAAGAGCAACAGAACTTTCAGACCATTCTGCTCTAGCAGACCCAAAGAGTCAGCGAATAATCCCTGGAGTAATGTTGGCTGGAAATATTAATTGCTTCTACACATAAACTCTAAAAGGAGATCCTAAGAGGAAGAAATTGTGAGGAGATAGTAAGTCTGGTTCTTGGACCCTGTAATCCATCTTGTAACAGAACTGAAAAAAGTCACACCAGAGGGCTTGCACCACTCCTGCCGTTTCTGAGCTCAGCAAGAATCTGTGGTGTTGACTGTACACGTGAACGTGCAGTCTCCATTACAAGTTCCTGTACTGGTCTAGATGACAAAGTTATTGCTTTTTTAGTGATAGTAGCTGGCAGAAGACACCAGATTTGAAGGATATTCCATTCTTACATGACTGAGTGGGTTTGATAATCATGGTGCTCAAAATAAGAAAAATATAAGGAGAAACCTGCAAGTCAGCAGTGTGCAAGGGAAGTAGGAAATGGAATACAGGTGAGTGGGGTGAAACGCCATCAAAAAAACTGGTGCACAGTCCTCTCAAAAGCTATTCATTTATTTATTTTTATATACATCTCCCCTGCCTCACACTTTTTCTGTCTGTTATATAATGAGTGTGTCAAACTCAATGGTATGTTTTACCAAAATAAAAGCTAGTGTCTCTGTGGGGCAGTGAGGGTGAGAGACAAATGTTCAAAGCTTTTTATGTTGGGGTTCTTGACCAGTTTGAGTACTGCTGATAACCTCTTCTTAATCAGAAGAATTGGAAGACCCCTTGATGCTTAACTTGGGTGAAAATTTTGGGGCAGAAGGATGCTGTTTGTTGCTGGAGCTGTGTCAGTCATGTTTGGAGTTGGTATTTCAAGTGCAGCTGCTCCCCATTAACTAACTGTGTTTTCTCCCCTTGTGCTTCATTTTAATTTCACTGAATAATCATTTTTCCTTCTTGTTCTCCAGAACCTGAAGCCTAGTTTTCTCTTTATTTTTTCCTCTTTACCAAATTCCTTGAGAAAGCCAAGTAGTGTTCTGCCTAGTTGCATTTCAAAGGGCATTTATTCCACCAATTTGTTTCCCAGAGAAGCTGAGAACAATTACTTTTCAGCTTTACTTATCACCACTTTGGTAACAGAGAGGCAGACAAATATTTTGAAAGTTACTCTTACCACTTTAAACTGTCTTTGAAAGGCTCAAGTATACTTTTATATTAACCCCCCCCAAATCAAGTATAATACAATGTCACCCATTGTCTTATTACATTTAGAGCCTGAAATCTTGGAAATAACTAAATTGTGTTTACCCATTTAAGGTAAAATGTTACTTTACGAAATTTCCTAATTTTACCTTTTAGTAAGGTAAAGGAGAAATGCTGAATAGGTGCACTAAAGTTTTTATATGTTTTGCAATTCAAGCTTTTGATTTACTATTACAATTCTATACTTTCCTTTGCCTTGTGTGCCTTGTGATCTTCTATCAAATACCGTTTAACCGAAAATTGTACTAATCATCAACAGTTTCATTCTTTTTGAATAATGCTTATTTTTATAAATTTTCTTATATACAGTTGGCAAATCTGTTTGTTTGGTTTTGTGCTTTTTTTTTTTGTGACTAGTCTTGTGTTCCTGCCCTCTTGCTTTTGACAGCACACTTAAGGAGTTTGACTTGGAAACCAGTTTAGCTTTGAGGGTGTGGCATCAAAGACATGAAGCTTGTGTGTTATTTTGAAACCTGAGTGTTTTAAGGGATGTATAAGACTGCAGGCAACACTCTGGGACACCAAGGAGTCTATGTTACACTGTTCCTCCTGGTGAAATCACTGAGAATCGGTGCGTGTCTTTGAGACTGACACACATGCAACTTTTCTTACTTCCGTAGGATATTGATGAGCAATGTCTCAGCATGTACATTTTGCAAATATATATTTTGTAGTTATACAAATAATATGAAGTTTAGAATATGTCTCTTACTGGTAACATTCTTGTCTTCCTATTATGAGATATCATTCTAAATAACAATGATATATCAGAAACAGAACAAAAAAAAAAGGCTTCTGTGGGATTTTTATCTGCCTTGTTCCTTCACTTTCTTATTTGTCCATAAAATGTCTTGAGGCTGTGGACTTGTATTACTGATGCCTGTAGAAATTTATGGAATCATTTTGTTCAGGAGTTGTTTATAATTTATTCTGAAAATACAAAACTTCAGCCATTTTTAGAAGTGAACTTGTAGGTTTTATCTTTTTATTTTTGTCCACAATTTAAGCTGGTTGGGCAAAAGGTCAGGGCTTGCTTTTGTTCTGCTTAGCTCATCCAACAAATGTCACATTTTGATATGAGTGTTTCTAATTAGCTATGTAGAAATTTGAGTGGCTTTAAAATTAACACTTAAAATATCATTCTCATATTCCTTACCAAATGTTTTATCCCACATTTTTATGTTTTATTGTTGGTTGCATCATTGATAGTGCACAACAGGACAGAAGATTGAACAATATGTCGCCTTGTTACTACTTTATAGATCTCGGTGGAGTTTGAAGTTGCTGAGAGTTACATCCCATATCTATACTGTTTTCTCACTTGTACAGCTGTTGCTAGCTGCTTCCTTTTCATTTGGAAAAATGGAGATTTAGAAATTTACATAATCTGATCTACAGTCTGTACAAACAGAATTTCACATGCTAATTTTCACTTGTTTGTTAATCAAAGGTTTTGAAAAGGCAATGTTAGTGTATTATTAATAACTTTAAAGTACATCCTGTTTATGAGGTAATAACCTTCTGTCATGGGCTGAATTGACTCAGAGTTTAATTGACTCAGAATTTGTTTAATACAGAGTTAATCAACCTCACAGTGGCTGTGGAGAAGTTCGGGGGTTATATTTTTCTTTACTGAGCTAAGTTTCAAAACATACAAAGTTAAAAATTATGGATGTGCTCTAAGAAAATAAATACATAATATATTTATAAAACCCCTCAAAACTTTTCATATTATTCAAAGCTGGCTGTTCCAACCTCAGTAGACAGTTCTCAAGTTTGTAGTCTTGTCATCTGGTTACTTCTGATGAAGTGCTTTATGGAATCAAGAACAGTGTCCTGGACTGGCTTATAAATACTGTAAAGTGCACAGGAATTTTTGTCAAGCTTGATAAGCTGTATGAACAGGACGTGAGAATTGAAAAATTCTTTTTCTTTTTATGTTGTTGAATATGGATTTGTTGAAATTATTTTGGCATGGACCAAATATGACACTTCAGAAGTTCAACCATGGTGGTGAGGAAATTTCATTTAGCTTTCCCTAAGATGTTAATCTAAGAACAAATACGTTCTATAACAGGTCTACAGTGGAAAGGTGGAAGGGGAAAATAAGTAGTTTTGAATGTATGTGACTAAATCAAGCTGAAGGTATTTTTACAAAACCTATGTGTCACTGGTGTGTCAAGATTTGTTATCAGTCTAAATCCCAAATTCTTTAGCTGAAGCACAAGTTATGGCTGTGTATTCAAACTGCTTGCAGAACCTGAAAACCTGTATCTTCTGGCGTTTGGAACCGAATCAATTGTCTTGATTTTAACATGTGTGAAGAAGTCTTCAACTGTATTCCTCTTCCACTGTTTAAAAGCATGAAACTGAAATATAGAATAGAAATCAAATTTATTAATCAGCTAGATTAAATCCTTTTGGCTTCCTCATTACTCCTTCCTGGATTCTTCTGAAGTGTTTAGCTAAAGTTTATCTGCATTTAACTTCTTGAAATCACTACTTAGGAAAACAGAATGTGGCAAGTCTTTAGTGAACCCCCAAGAGAAAAAATGCAAGAAATCTACAAATATTTGCAAACATATCTTGATTTGTGTGTTAGAATAAAATGTAAATTAAGGGTGCAATCCATATTATGGGGATGGAATTTCTTTTAGTGTATGAGAGCAATGAATACCTGTTCTCTGAGGGAGAAATAATGGAAATGTTTGCAAATTCCAGGAATCTCTGTTGCAAAGAATCAAATTATAATATGTTTTTTAAATTTCTCCTTTGTATCTTAAAACACAACGGTATCACCCAAATGTAACTTCTAGCTAAGGACTGTGTTATATTACCCTTGGAAAGTTGCATGGCTAAAGCAGCTTTCCTTGGACCCTGATGTCCTGGTAACCGATGTTCTCATCAGCAAATATTTTCATTGCCATGTCATAAGCTCTGACCTACTGGCATCTAGATACAAACTTTAGACTGTGTATGTGCACACCCTCAGTGATTTCAGTCAGACCTATGTCCAATGTTATATTGACTACTTACAAGGCCAGCTTAATTTATGCCTTGAGGAGATGCCATCATAAAGGCAATCTAAATTCCTAGGACAAGGTTGGGAGACTGAACATTGACATTCATCTCTTGTTTTAATTCTCATTGAATTTTTTTTTAGTATGCCTTCTAATGCTGTCAACTGTGTTGTTATTTTGAGGTTAATAAAGGAATTTTCATCTTTAAAACAATAAACATCTTGTAAGTCTGAATAAAACATACAGGTCCATAGAAAAATGTTTTGACAAAATGCTCAGTTTTAGAATGGTAAAGGTCGTCTGTGTAGGTGAAGTATTTCTCTGTAGGCTTTAATTTCTTGCATTTTTTTCAGAATGCAAGAAATATACCAGGCTTTTGGACGTGCCCCATTTCACAGTGGTCTGACGCTAATGTGTTTGTCAGGCCATGTTATATTTGTGGGAGTGATTTCACATCTTCCAATACGCTTAT
>WEIV01028402.1:35745-59221 GCA_013390005.1 Calyptomena viridis | reverse complement strand
GCAAAATCCCAGAACCGGTTATCATAGTCTGATCTCGCAACTGATACAAGACCAGACCCAAAACACAGTCCTACACCTCCAATAACCACATTTCTAAGGGATTGCCATGACTGAAGCTGGGAGAACTTCTACTCTAAATGAGGTTTTTTTTGATGAAGGGCTATTTGCACTCTTTGTCAGGTTCCTGCAGATAATGCTCAGAGTAGCAAGATTTACAGAGAAAGGATTAAATAAATATGAATAAGAAATCATAGTAAATTGGGCGTTATTTTCACTTGGAGCCACCTGGACAAGTTGGTTTTAATTTGGTTAAGCTAAATTTCTTATCAGTTGCTCTTAATTTCACCCTTGTCAAGTCATCATCAACCAAATCTCTACAACTGCAGGAAAAATAGGTCAGAATGAAAATGTAATTTAAACCACTTCTAAGAATATTGTGCTTTTTCTTATTCACTGACATGACAGACCCTTTATCAGTGTAGACACTCAAAGTCTTTTCCCATCTATCTGTCGTATCTACCAAGGAATTAACATCACCTGGTAGTCTCTTTTACTCTAACTGCTTGAGACATGGGCCCTATAGCACCTCTCTGGTGGAATGCATTACATACAAAAACTGTCTGAAATTAGAGACAGGAGTAAAATAAAAGCAACCTCTGCAGGGCCCACACTCTTTCCACAAAGAAATAAACATGTAGATATCAAACCAGGAGATCAGGTAGTCATTGTCAGTGCTTATTTTAAATGAGCTTTTTTTTGGATGCGGTTTTGGTTTTGTTTGTCTTTTCCTTTGTTTGTTTTTCTTTTGTTAGAGATCTGGCAGTGAAAAGCTGTAGGGACATTTGCTTATGTAATAAGGCAAAAAGCAACAAGTGACCTTTTTTTTTCTTTTGAGAGATGTATTTAAAGAGATCTCATTTTTAAACAGTGAAAGCAAGACTACAGCTGCTTATTGGAAACACTCAAGTGAAAAAAGTTTTGCAATGATTTTTGATTTTGAGTCACCATACATCCAGGCCTTTCCTTTGCTCATGAATTTATCTGAAATACACCATTCAAAACTTGTTTCCTGACTTTGTCGGTGTATTTCTTGCTGTAGCTCTGTGCCCTGTGGAACTGAGACACTTCTCGGGGAAAGTGAGATTTAGAGAGCCCTCAAATGACTTTGCATAGCTTTGTTTTCCTCTGCTTTAACTAAAGAAGGTCTTACCTGGCCAGGTGTCATGTTCCTGAACCAACACAATCCAACAAGTTTCTCCCACCTTTTTTTTTCCTCTTGTTCTGCTGCAAGAAGGAGGGTACCATTGCTTTACCACACATTTAATATCTCACTAAAGTTGATCCAGATGTGGTTCAGTCCCACAATGAGCTTAGACAGCTCTGTACAGCTGCCCACTGCTACCTCCTCTTTTTGCATTTCCTTTAAACATGCTGATATAGAGATCACAAGGAGGACATTTCAGACAGTGGTTCTAAAAAGCAAATATATATAAATATCTTCTATGCAAAAGCCTATCGAGAGATACATGTAAATATTTAATAAGGATTAACTTGTTCATAATAGAAGAACAGGTACTTTTCCTGAGTACATGTAAGTAAGTAGGTTTGCAAGAAAAATCTAAACCTTTGGGTCATTTTAATTATTTTATTATATGCGGTTGGGGACCCAAATTCTTGACTCTGTGCTTTACCTCTGTCCCTTCCTCAGGACCTCACATTCATTGCTTCGTGTGTAGGTTGTTCTGTCTAGAGTTCTCCATGCCATGCACTCAGATCTCTCAACTTTGCTGTAATATCTCCATCTCCCCACTTAAGAGAGCTGATTCCTTTGTAATTATCTCCCACTTTGTTTCTACCTAAGATAAAATCTTTTATGTTGAGTCAGCCTCCCAAATGATGGAAAATGGCACACACTTCAGTTCTGCAGTGGGTGCCAGAGATTATGTGGTGAACACGTGAAGGGTAACTGAATGCCAGTGTCTGCAGCAGACAAACCAAAGTGGATTATGTGCAGGTGAGTGGGTCTGCAATTGGTAGTCCTTAAGATGCTTTAGGGAAGCTGGTATGTCACCACACATCTTGCTTGACTTGCCAGGACTAAAGGCATTTTGTTAGAAATTCAGCACAAAAGACAAGCAGAGAAGCTGAACAAATTGTTCATGTTAATAGAAAATTGAGAGCTAGAAACTTATAGCAAATAGATTTCTGTGTGTCCAGAGAGTTGACACGGTATTAACAAAAATTACCCATTTGTTTTGTGGTTTGTTTTTTTTTTTCCTCCTTGTTTATGTGGTTCCTTGTGACTTATCAACAATGTTCCTCAAAGCTATTCTGCTATCATGGAGACATAATTTTAAAAAGTATTCTTATCTAGCCTGCAACACACCATATACTTCACTTTTCTTCCTACATTCAAAATATGTGGTATATGTTGAGTTAGCCACATATGCAGTTCTTCCCTTGTCACCTGCTCCAAATCCAATTTGCTTTTCCAAATAAATGTGTAAAACCCAACAGCCCAAATCACTGAACTCCCAGTGCTGTGCATTCAGGCACTCATTTATTCTAAAGTGATACTATCTAAACGAAAGATTTGAAACATGCAATGCTGTCCTCTAACAGCTGTTGGGCTGGTTTAAATGCAAATAAATACCCAAAGGGAAAACAAGACAGGGGAATATAATACACTGCTTAGATATGGGCTGAAATTGCGTATAACCCAACTTTCTTACAGTTACAGACTTTTTTTAAAGTTTCTTTATAGTACTATTTCATTCTTACTCCCTTGTGGTGGTGTGTCCTGCTGAGTGCAATATTCTTGCAAAGTTCCTGTTTTCCCCTTCATTTGCTCATATATATTCTCAGAGTAACAAGGATTGTATTTGTCTACAGATTTTTTACTTTCCCTCATGGAAATATTTATGCTCCCTGTGTAAAGCAGAGCAGCAGCTCCTCACTGCCACTGAGTCTCCAGGGGATACGGCAAAGAGTTGAAGGGTTGGGTTTTCTGCTGTCTACTATTAGTACTAGTACTCAGGGTGATAATTCAAATTTTTCACACAATATCTCTTCTCAGATGGCTGCCAAAAACCTTATCTAAGATTGATCTGTCTTAAAAGACTAAAAATTGGAATGAAAACTAGGTGAGTATCTGGAGATCCTTTACATCGGCACATAGCCTAAGGGGACATGACAAAAAAACCCAAAAGATGACATTGCTTCATGGCAGTTTTATTTCTTGCAACAGCAGGCAAAGGACAGGATAAGAAGACAAGGTTTCCCTTCATAGTTTTTTGTTCCTATGTGAAACACATCACTTCCTGCAATCATCCTGAAGTTTCATAAATGCCAATTTGCCACTTCTGAACTTTGTTACACTTTCTGGTCCTTTGCTCTCTCCTTCTTTCCCATCATTCTTATTTTTGTACTCAGATAAAGTCCTATTCTTCATCTTTCCCTTCCTCCTCCTCATTCTGTCTGTCCCCTGGTTTCCATTTATCCTTTGCAAGGTCCCCTTCTCTAGTCTTAGGTCCTCCATCTGCAAAATCAATTTCCCTTCCATTGACTAAAAACCTATCAGGGGTTTACAATTGTGATTGCAGATATTTAAGGAAGATGTTTGGCTGTCAAGACAATTCTGGCCAAAGAAAGGCACTGATCACTGGGAAGCTTCTTCTGAACACACACAGAAAAGCCTAAAACTAATCTGAGATCATTCCAGTCATTTTTAATGATCAAAACAAGTTTTAAGAGATACAAAGCAGGGGACGACTTCCAATGCGAATAAGTGCTTAACGCTGCTTCTAAGGCTGGATTTCTGCTAGCAGCTTCAGATAAACTGAACAAGCCACAAAAATTAATTACTGGAGTGAAAAGAAACTTTTCAAGGATATCTAACCATGACTAACCAGGACACAGTGCTACAGGGTTTTACTTTTATGATACTTACTAGGTTTGTGCTTAAAAGACTTCCATAACTTAGATTATTTCAGTCAGGCACCAATGGAACATCATTCTAATGAGAAGGGGAATTAAAGTACACTACTTCATCCTCTGGCCTAGAAGAAAATTCTAAATTCCTGCTGTGACACTGGGCTGACTTATCACAATTATAGAAAAAAACAACTTTGTAGTAAAAGGATGGTTTGCTTCTTAATGCCTGTTATTGATAAAACCATGAAATAGAAAATCAGGAGAAAAATATCATGATTTCTTTTCTTTTAATTACTAGCATGAAATACAAGTCAGTACAATGTTTTGCAAAGGTTTTAGACAGCATCTTGCTAAGGACAATTTGAGCATTCTCTAAAGGCTTAAACCAATGAACAGAATTATAAATACAGATATGTATTTATTTTTAAAAATTGTGGACTATGTTTTAGAGAGCCGTGTATAAATGACATCTTGATCAAATTCCTCTTAAAAATTCCCAATGCTACTTTCTGTTTTTTTCTTTTAGAGAGGAGGATTAGTTTGCAGATTGCTTTATCTAAATAGGTATAAGCAAAACCCCTGATCAAATTTTTTGCTAGACATGCTTTCATTGTGTAGAAATTACTCATTCTCTGTATGTAAATGTGTGAACTTGCTTCTAATAACATAGAAACTAATGTAAGTTAAAACATTTATTAGTTGTGGCTTACAGAGCCACAGGTCACTCTGCCTTGGGAGGTTTGCCAGAAAAGGAACAAATTCAGGGTCTTGATTAATTGGGG
This sequence comes from Calyptomena viridis, assembly GCA_013390005.1. NCBI lineage: Eukaryota > Metazoa > Chordata > Aves > Passeriformes > Eurylaimidae > Calyptomena > Calyptomena viridis. Next base: position 54,506 of record WEIV01028402.1, on the reverse strand, counting down.
TCTGAGAGTTGAGACAGAACAGGGAAGCCTAACAGGCAAATACATGGGGATACAATAGGAAAAGATAATGCAACCACATGAATCACTATCTCTTCAGGATGACTGCTTGGGTTTCAAAGGGTTTGTCAGGTGGATGTGTCTGATCTTTGGCTTCCAACTGTGATCTAACACACCTTGAAGGTGGAGCCACAATTTTTACCAGGTATTTTCACAAAGGAATATACTTTCTGAAAGAAAAGGAAATTACAGTAATAGGCAGTTTCTAAAATGTTTTTGGTTGCTGTGAGTTTTGCATAAAAGTGAAAAAGAGTTAATTTTTGAAAGGAAAAAGAAGAGCCCAATTTCTGTTACATTTGATGTGTTCTTTCTTCTTGACCAAACGAAGGCTCAGCAGAGAATGCAGGTTAACACAGAAATTTCAACACTCGTCTCCCTCCAGCCATTACTAAAATATATCCTCTCTCTGCATAGGTTGAAAAAAAAGCAAGTTGCATTGTTGTTTCATTGAATCTTGCATTATTAGAGCTGCCAAGATCAATTTTCACGCTGCGAAGTTGCTCACAGCACGACTGTGCTGTGGCCTCTGCTGGATAATTTACAGCACCAGGCACGTCCTCCGGAGGGAGTATTGTTTGTTTGCTACCAGAAAACATCGGCGCGAAAGAGTTGAGTGAGATACACTCAGTTTGGGTTCCCCCAGCAATCTCCCGGCTCGTTGCTTTCCTCACTGAGGTTCAAACTCCCCCTAGTGAGTTTCGAAGTCCTCTGCGGGGATTAGTCATCCCATGGAAGGGGTTTCTCTTTGGGCTTTGTTAAAGAGGGGGATCTACAAATCCCTCTTTTCTGTTCCAGTGTGTGGAAATGTGGACTTCATATTGAGCCAAGGTGATTTTATTTATGCCTAAAGAAGGGATGGAGGGTGGGAGTGTGGACGGCACCTTTGGACGACCTCATTTTTGCTTTTGCTGGAGTAGTTGACACTGCCTCAGACCACTTCCCTACCTCAGAACTTCTCTGTGTCCCCACTGGTCCCCTGTTCCCATTTCTAGCCACTTAGAAATCCCAACCCAGTTCTGTCTGCAAACCAAGAAAGAAAGAAGTAGAGTTTTACAGTTTTCACTGAAGTTTTCTTGCTAAATTTCATGGCAACCCAATGAAGGATATGATTCAAAATTATTCACTGCATAAATAGGGGTCTTGATGCATGTTAGACTTTGAAATGAGGGCTAAGACCTCTAGAAGTTAAACAGATCATGAGAAATTTCAGCAAACATTTAACAGGCTCGCTCTAAGTTTTGGCGTGAGGTTTTTGTGGTTGTTTATTTCTTTTTTTGTTTTTGTGAGGAAATTATTTCTTTACTCAGCCTTGAAATCTTCTGCAAACATCTTACTGTAGAACGCACTTTGCTATTTCTTCCACCATGGCACTGGTGGTTGTAGCTGTGCGGTACCTGAGCAGATGTCAAACTCGTATACCCAGAGGAAAAAAAAAAGAAAGAAAATAATTCATGGTCTCACTAAAGGAAACAGCCTCAGAAACAGCTTGCTAGGGGATAACTGCCATGGACTCTGAGCCTATGTCGTACATATTTCAGATCCATCAATATTTTCCTTTACAGAGGCACCAGCGTGGGAGTACTGAAAGAAAGAGGAAATAAACAGGCTGTGTTAGTTTGTCTGGCTTCCTGGAAAGTGCTAAATTGCTCAAATGCTGCTGGGGCCTCTGCTGAGAACAGAGCTCTGGGGAAGCAGCTCAGCCTGTCTCATTGGGGACTGTCTTTCTATAGGTACAAAGCACCCATTTTATATATATAACATTGGCACCTCTGAGCCAGGTGCTCCAGAATCTTTAGGTGTTCTTTACATTATATGTAGTTTCTTTATTTGAAATTAATTATGGAGTATTTCTTGGGTCTTCTAGTTTTGTGCCTTTATGATACAATGACTAATTTATTTTTTGTACAGCTTTTTCCTCAAAGCCATGATAATTATTAAGTCTATACTTTGTTAAAAAGTGAATAACATACAATTCACATGACTGCTGGAGGTGAGCATTTATGAAAATCTTTGAGTTACCCTGAGATTTGGAGCTTTTACAGATCTAGTCTCTATAAACCTGTCAGTAAATTTAAGGCCGGGTCTAAGGTCAAGCAAACTAAACAACTGCCTTAAGCAGGAGCCTGCAGAGAATTATAAAATGCCCATTGCCTACTCAGACAATGTCAGTGCTGTAGAAAGCTGTGCTGACTGCTGATGGCTGGGCATGTGGCAGCCCTGGGAAAGGCCAACAATTACCCATGGGTGAAGCAGCTCCCAGTTATGTTAAATGAGACTAGATCTTAGCCAACGGGTTCTTGTCTAAGACCCTTGACACGTCTGAGAAAGGTCTTCTCTTGGCTCTGTTTCAGCTGCTCATAGAAAACAAACATCTCTCACTTAGTTACTTTCTCCCCTCCTAATTTAAAGTTATGTAGTCCCACAACAACAGGTAGAACAAATAGATGTTTTGGTTTCGTCTTGTTCATCCTGAAAGGAAAATGGAAAAGATAATATACCTGTAAAGGAAAGAAGTGGTACTAGTGGGTGTATTTCTGTCAGTATTAAGTTGCATGGAGACTAAAACTGTTTCTGTGAGAAATTTCTTGGTGCCTTCCTCTTGGGAAGCAAACAAGCAAAGTGACAGGCTGTGAAACACAAGGTACTCTTTGCTTTCGTGATGGTTTATTTCCCACTACACCTTATTTGAGAACAACTTGCTAATTCAAAATGGCATGGGCAGAGCTGTAGAGTGTTTCCTCATATGTCTAAAATAAGACTTGTGGATTATTTTTGCGTGTTCTTCTTCTGAAATTTTGCACCTCTTAAATAAAGATCCACAAGACATTATTAGTGCTCTGCTCTCCAAGCATCTATGAATCCTGTAGCTACTCCACTGGCAGTACCCTGCCTTTCTCCCAGTTAATCTAAGTTCCACAGACAAGCCATATCAGTCAAATCATGCTCTTAAGCTGAATTGCTTCCAGTGCATGCCAAAAGTAAGGTATCACGATCTTACAGTAGTAACCAAGTCTTCCTCCTAGGGCACAAAGGGTAAAAACAATGCCTTTCTGTCTCTTTTCTTGCAGATCTGCTCTTGCTTTTTTCAGTTTGGCCACAGTCCTGCTGTCAGCTGAACTGACCACATATTCTGGTTCACACTGCCCAGTGTGTGGCCCCAGATTCTCACAGGTGATGACAGGCTGTCACAGAGGTGAAGCAGCAGACACTCCCACCAGACACGCCTATATGTATGAGAAGCCTTGAGATGGTTCTGCTTGGGAGAGGTGAAGGCATGTCTAAAACACAGCCTGTGAAAGACCTAATAGACAGTCTTTCAAAATGACATGGAAGTAACTACCACTAACAGTTCCTGATGTTATCCTTTGGATGCCAACACTGCAATGGATTCTTTTGTTATGAAAACACAAGTGGTGCTGACTGCAACAACTGAAATAGGTGGTGTTGTTTCTATTAGCAGGTGTCCTAGTGATGTTTTCAGTAGGCAGGGTTTAATAGATGGTGGTCAGCTCTCTATTTCATTTAAAACTATAAAAAACATCTGGTTCCTAAGTTGATTTTGCTGAAAAGAAGGATCTGTAATCAACAGGAATCAAAATTGTTTTGATGAAAAAGTGATGAGTTTATGTTAGAAAATGAAACGGTTGATATTGTGGATTTTCATCCAATTTAAAATGGAAATGCCTGTTTAATCAAGAAAATGTTAGGAGAAAATATTCTCAGTTATCTGTATTTAAGTCTCCTTGATGACAGGTTTTCTGTCTGAAAGCTTGTCTCAAAATCAAGTTGTGCTGGAATAAGTTATTCAGGATCAGCCACTTGTTTCTGGAAAGCACCATGAGTGAATATTCTTTCTCTGTAAAAGCCTTACACATGTCTGCACAGATCTTGTGTTAACTCTATAATTCATGCTGTAGGGACAGAAATAGAGAGGCCTCTGATGTGATATTCTGAGGAGCTTTCTCCATGACCATCAGGAGAGCAGGCTGAAAAATTAATTCCTTTAATGATAAAATAAAAAGGGACAAGAGGAGTCCAGAAAGTATAGGGGAAGCCTTTTCTTCTCCTTGACATGAGAAAGCAGAGTTAGCATTGATGAGACAGAGCTTTTGAGAGTGTTTGGACCCCTTAACAACTCTTTTCTGGAGGAGCTCCCTTTCTGCAAAAATCTGTCTTAGGTCTCTCTCTCTTCTGTATTAGAAACAGAAATACCCTGCTCTCTGCCACCCTCCCCCTTTCCTACACTGTTCCCTGCTTCTCATGGCTTCACCCATTCCTGAAAGCAATTGTTCTAGTCCTGGAAATATAAGAGCAGCACAAGAGGGCAGCCCAAGCTGGCTCCTGCATTTACAGCAAAGGTGAGGGTGTGGATGCTCCCAGCCAGCACCTGAACATGCCTCTCCGTTATGAGCTACACTTTTTAACCACCCAGGGAGAAGGATGGGGTGTGAAACTTGATGGCATCATCCACTCCACAAAGCACGGCAGTGTCCAGGAGCAGGTCAGGCTGCTGATGGCCAACTATCACCCACTGATGCCTCCCCAGGCTGTCAGTGCTCATCTGCTCCAAGTCACCTTCATGCTGAAATGGGGGTTGAGAGGGGCCTGACTGCTTCAAGAATGCTCTCTAGACATGTCCAGAACTGCTTCTCTAGTCACATCCAGACATGCAGAAAGACAGGGTTTAGGACACATTTCCACAGTGTTTCAGAAATGCAAATGGAGGTGTTCTGTCTGCGTCTAATCCCCTGCAATGGTACTTAAATCCTCCATAATATTACTCGGGTAGAGAGCTCAGTTCTCTTACAAACATGACCATAATAAGAAACATTTTGCATTATTTCTTTCCCTTCATTAGATGTTGACCAGAGCTTCCTGCTATTTTGACATGCAAACCTATACCCTGCCCTTTAAACTTGCCCCTCTCCCTCCCAAAATATACTTGTGTTAATCATGAAAGCAAGAAAATATTCATATATACCTTCTGTTCACTTAATATCTAATAACATTTTCTGCTCTGATTTTATTTTCTTAGTCTCTTTTTGCTTTAATTTGGCATCTAACCAATTCAAATTATGTTCTATTTATGCTTTTTAGCAAATGGTTTTGGCTTTGAATTCTTAACATTTCATTCATAGTTATTTGTTCTTGCATTTAGCACACATCCAGCTTGCCTGCTTTGTAACTTCCAAATGAGAACATTATAAATGCGTGGAGGCTTATTAGATCTTGGGCTCTTTTATTCTTTTTTCTAATTCAAATGAGAAACACATTTTTAATATTAAATTTTTCATTTATCTGAACCAGGATGCATTGTAGCTAATGTATTGAGGAGAATTTTTCTTCTGCATGATGAACTCGGGGAGGTGTGATGGGTGAGTGTGTGTGTCTGTGTTTTTCATGCTACCCGTTTGTGTGTGTGTTGGTTGCTCTTCAAGATCTGTGACTTTGTGTATGGACTCAATATTGGCATAGGCAGGCCTACCCAGTCTCCTTCTCTGAGTAAAGGATCTGATGTCCAGGAAAGAAGTTGCAGCTGTTCAAGGCCAAGTACACTGAAGAAATTCACAAAAAGCCCTTGTGCAGTAGTGATAGAAGACAGAAGTTAAAATAGAACAAGATTTAGAGAGGAAGAGAATTCAGCTGCCACTTCCCAGATAACATAAGGGTCACGCTATCCTACAAAAGTTCCCTATATACTGATAAGCACCTGTAACACTGAAGAATGGGATGGTGTGAAGGCATCATTAAACTGAGCTTCAGTAAAAACAGCCACAGGATGAAGCTGTGGTGACTTTTGACCTGTGCCAGCTATCCATCAAGAAAAAATAACTATCTGTCAAACTGCTACAAATGTAGTTATGCTGACCATAGCACTCAAAACTCACATATCTTCTAAAAATCTCCTAAAGAAATAGTATATAAAGAGGTTGGAAATTGGAAGAAGCTGGGAGAAGCTTTTTTTCACTACACTGCTCAGGCAGCTGACAAGTTGACTCTCTTCTCCACCTCATATAGGGACCCCTCTGTGAGTAAGCTGTAACTTATGTGTGCTAACTGCTTGCTTTAGAAACTAAAACTTGCTTTTCATCATAATATTCTTAATAAATTGTTTTCCTTTAAAACTTTTGCTTATATTTTGTCTTATGCTGTTTTAAATGTGTCTTTACAGACAGACCCTACCACCAACTATCACAAACCCTTACTTGTCACAATTTGTCTTAAGAAAAGGTACTATTTAGTAACTATTAAAGTGAGTCTGTTATAGAGGTGCTAACAGTTCTGTCAATGGCAAAGTAACACTAAGGACACGGTTGGTACAGGCCCTCCATAAAGGGAAAATCAATCACACCCTCTGATCGGTGAATCTGTGGGTGCAGGTCCCCCATGCATGGGATGCCAGCAGAGTGCTCAAATAATATAGGGTTTTGATTTTCCAGGAGCTCCGACAGTGAAATAAATTAAGGGTCAAAAAATCTCCCCTTTTGAAGGGTTGGGCAAAGCCATCCTCTTTTCATGGGTCTTTTCATGACAGCCCTAAAATAGGAGCATGGAGCAAAAATTACTCAAAAAAATGGCCAGTTCTGGAATTAGATAGACATTAAGTTCCCATCAACGGCAAATTATATGTATGCAGGAAATCCAGCACCCTGCTAATTGTGAACCACGCTTTTCTGTAAAAGTGGCCTCATAAACCCCTGGAGAAAGAAACTTGCAGGCAAACTCGGGCCTAAAATGTTAGAACTAAAGCTGCCTCCTCTATCTTCAAAAGTATCTCATTTTCTTAATATTCCCCCTTGACACAAGCTGTTACAGCTCTACTTCAGTAATGATACTGTAGAAAGTTACTGGGGAAAAACTGAAAATGTTAGAAATAGGTGTTTCTGAAATTTCCTGTAAAAGGTTGTCCTGATTTACTACACAGACAGCATGACTCTTGTTATGGCAGTGGTGTAAAAATATCTTTACTGTCCTATGGGATAATATCATAGTTGAACAGTGCTTGTTAATCACAATCCTTAGATCCCGTTGTGTTTTTACTTGGCGTAAATGTCTTAAAATCTTCCTCCAAGTTTGCATGCAAAGAGGATTGCTCATTCTTCGATCTTAAACTGTCATGTCCTACTAACAAATTGAGTTGATTACTTCATGTCCTATCACCTTCAAAAAACAACTAAACTCTGCCCGTGCCATCAAGAGCATTTGACAGTATAGAGAACTATCATTATAGGCTTCTCTTACTTTCTCAGTTTAAATAGACCTCATTTCAATTGCCTTTCCTTATAGGTCATGTTTCCTCAACCTTTTATTACCCATGCTGCTTTCCTTTGGACTTTCTCCCTTTTGTCTAAATGTCTGTTAATGTAGGATGTATAAAATTACACCTTACCAAAAGACTTCACGAGGGTTTTGAAATAATTAAATTGAAAGTCTTGCAAAATCAGCAACAGGGAAAAAAGAGTCCAGTGAAGGTTATTAAGCACAGAGACCACCTTCCCTGAGCTTCAAATTGATGGTGGCCACAAGCCTATTTTGGAAAATGGTCTACCTTTCTGACAGCAGTGTGCTACTGAATCCCATTCATCTTGTGGCTGACAAAAATCCTCAGAGCCTTATCTGCAGCTTGGCTGCACAGCTCACTCCTCCTCTGCACTTCAGTAAGCCTGCTTTTTAGTTTCTCTCTGGTACATCTTGCATGTATCTGTCCTGAATTTAACCTAATTATAGTCCAGCTCCCTCCTATATAAGCATAATCTACCAAAGAGAGAAAAATAAGCAGCTTCGTTCCATAAGGCAGTTGTTCCCCTGTCACACATTTGACAGCTCTTTTAAAACCTTGGTTGTTCACATAGAGAATGTCCTAGAAAGACAGAGCTTTTCCAACAGGGTCAGTAAACCTGCTATGTACTTAAGATGTGTAAAATCAAGATCTACAGGTCTGGCCATCTGTTTTGACTTGTCTGGCTACAAGTCCCCCACAACAAGCCTATGCTTAATGCTTGGATGTGATGTCCAGTTTGTCAATGCTCATGTCCTTCTGTTTGGAGGGCATGGTGCCCATTGCTCGCTGCTGAGGCACTTGGCACTGCTTTGAGCACGGAGAGCCTTGTGCAGGCAGTCCACACAGGCTGGCAGGGTGGCATCTGTTCTTCTGGATCTCCCACTGATGCGTTTTTTGGCAGTGCCAGCACAGCTGCCACATGTCTAGTGTTTGCCTCATCTCTGTTGCAAGGCCTGTGCCAGGGAAAACCAACAAGGAGCAGGGAGAAACTTGAAACGAAAGATAGAAGCTTGTGGTAAATTACTTTCTTGGGCTTGACTATAGGGAGCTCAGGTGTGTGAATTAATCCCAGAAACATCCTTTCCAAAAGCACTGGTGCTCTACCAGTCTCAGTAGAGGGGCTGAGTGTTTGGAGAGAACAGAACCTTCAGATCTGTCACCTCAGAAGGAACCTTGTCACTGTAGCAGAGACTCACACAGTCCCACTGGCTTTAGATCTAGAAAGTATGTCCCAAGGGCTTTTCAGTGGATCCAACCTCTGCTCTAACCAAGTTCACTATGGGATTGATTTTGTGCTCCTAGATACCACCTTTGTTATTGTTGCTGTACTTGAAAACGTAAGAATGACCATAACGAATCAGAAAATAGGGACATCAAAAATGGTAACTTTTATCTACCCCCATGCCTAGATATGAATAAGAACAGTAAGCTCAGGATATTGCTGGCCAGAAAGTCTCACCTTCTAGTGATGACAGTGCAGGTACTCCCAGAGCCAGAAATATTATCTTCATATTTCATAGCTCTCAAAGGATTTCTAAACATGAGCTTGTATACTTACTTTTGAACCCGAGTTGGTCTGGGCAAGCAATTTTCCACGACAAGAAATACCACTGCTGAAAGACACAGTTACTGACTTTGACAGGCTGGATAGATGGTCACATTCCAATAGGATGAGATTTAACAAGTCTAAATGCTGGGTTCTTCACTTTGGCCACAACAACCCCCTACAGAGTTACAGGTTAGGGAGAGAGTGGCTGGAGAGTGGCCAGGCAGAAAGGGACCTGGAGGTACTGGTTGACAGGAAACTTCACGTGAGTCATCAGTGTGTCCAGGTGGCCAAGAAGGCCAATGGCATCCTGGCCTGTAACAGAAATAGTGTTGCCAGCAGGAAACTCATCCTTCGTCCATGCTCGGCACTGGTTAGGCCACACCTTGAGTCCTGTGCCCAGTTCTGGGCCCCTCAGTTTAAGAAAGATGTTGACATGCTCGAACATGTCCAGAGAATGAGGAGGGCAATGAGGATGGTGAAGGGACTAGAGCAGCTGAGGGAGCTGGGATTGTTTAGCCTGAAGAAAAGGAGGCTCAGGGGAGAACTTATCACTCTCTACAACTGCCTGAAAGGAGGTTGTAGCCAGATGGGGGTCAGACTCTTCTCTCAGGCTGCCAGTGACAGAACAAGAGGACACAGTCTCAGGTTATGTCAGGGGAAGTTTAGGTTGGATGTTAGGAAATAATTTTTCACTGAAAGAGTGATTGGCCATTGGAATGGGCTGCCCAGTGAGGTGGTGGAGCCACCATCCCAGAAAGTGTTCAGAAAGAGACTAGATGAGGCACTTAGTGCCATGGTTTAGATGATGGGATGGTGTTAGGTAATTGATTGGACTTGATGATCTCAAAGGTCTTTTCTAATCTTGTTAATTCTGTGATTCTGTGACTGATTATTGGTATGTCAATACAATTTTGCAGTCCTAGCTGAGAAATCAGTAAGACAAGAACTTACAAGCACAGAACAAGCAGGCAAAGAACAATTTTAAAAATATATAATCACTACTGGTTTTGTTCCAGAAGCACTTCATGTTTCTGTTCACAGCTACAGACCCTTATCCTAGAGATTGCTTAAGTGTTAAGAGCCATTCCTTGTTCTTGCACCCTACCTATATGAGAATTGATGTATTTGCAGGAGGTCGTAATGGTTGTGCCAAACTCAGAAATTCACCCCAGGTTTGAATATCAATATTACTGTCTCTGCTGGCATGAGAGGAAGCTGCATTCAGTAGAAAAATTAATTTAAGTATGAGGTTTGTCATTGCTGATAAAGAAAAGAGATAGCAAGATAAAAGCCTGTTTAGATAAGAGATGTTATTAGGTGTTCTGTATGCTGTCTACAGTCTATCTAGACCAGAGATACATAATACATGCATAAAAAGGAGAGCATTTTGACAATCTAGTTAATTGTATTTCTCCTGGTAACATACATTGATTTAGCTGAAGGTCTCTCTGACTCAAGCATATGGCAAAGATTTGTCAACAAAGTAGGTTTGGCTTCAAAACTGGAGTAACACCTGAAAACATAACTTTGATAAAGATAGTAAAATTTGAAGAGGTACTATGGCCACAAGAATGAGAAAGAAGGCTGAATTTGTTGAAGAGCTGTCACCTTTGACTGTTTTTTAATGGCCTCTGAATGACTGCTGAACTGGGAACTTCGGTCTATGCTTGCACAGAAGTATTTACATCCATCAAAGGAGCCCGTTTCTAATCTAAGGTAGAAGTTAGCAATCTTAGAGGGTGCTGGTGAAAAACTTTGAGTAATCTTCAATAATTTGAGAAATAGGGTAAAGGAGAAGATAAAAACTGAGAAGCAAGAGGAACCACGTCCTGAAAAACAGTTCCAGAGTAGAGATTTCAAATGCCACCATCAACTGTAAAGTAAGACTTTACAGTTCAATGCTGCTGGCTCAGTATTCTATATTTCGCAAACTCCCAACACCCACCCTTGATAATCATATCACAGCTTCATCACTTAGACATTTGGTTTGCTCTTAGTTTCCTTCCTCTTTGCTTTTCTTACTTTTCTTAGGTCTTCTTGATTTAACAGAAACTGTTGATTGATTCAGGATTGATAAAGAATTTTTTAAAAGAACCAAACCCTGAAAGCAATTAGCACAGATAGGTCCAGAAACAGCCTGAACCAAAAAGTTGTATTTGCAGATTCCGAGTTTGATTTTTAAATTAGGGTAAACGTTTTCTATTAAAGTTTCCAAATAGGGATCCAGAAAACAAGGAGACATAATAATAGTAAAGGAAAAAAAAAAGCAATTACATTTTGTATTTCTTGGAACAGAAGCAATTTCTGTTATTGTAAATATTAAATTTCCTCCTGAGGTATGACAGAGGTTTAGGAAAGGGCAGCTGAGAAACACTGTGCTGAGATAGGCTATGTTTTCAAATTTTTGTCCTATTCGTCCCAATTTAGGAAGAGATACTTACTGAGGAAAACTGGCGGCTAAAGCAGACATGAACTCTGGGTTCCTTATTACCCTAAAATTAAGTTCTTTTCCTTGAAAACTGTCCATTTCAAAGAAGGAAACGTCTTTCTTGAATTTAGCTGTCATTTACAAATGTCTCCCATTTGATTTCTGTGAATAATTCATCATCTCCAGGTGGAGTCCAAGACAACCATTGCAAATATCATGCTACTGAAAGCCAGGCTGTGGTGCAACAGTTACAAGTCTGTTCTCCAACTGGAGTAGCATCAAATGTCTGATTAGAATAGGATGAATATGAAATCCTTCCTTGGAAATATTCTGTAACAGGACTTTCAGATTTATTCCTCCCTCTCTTAAATTTATTTGGCAAATTTATTCATGGAAAGTTTGAGATAAAATGGAGAAGCAGATGAAGAGTCTTGTACTCAAGCCTCTGCGTGCCACAGATTTAGGTAGAGTTTACACAGATTTCCTGTTGTCACATTAGGCAAACCAGTTAAACTATTTCATGTCTCATTTCCCACTACAAACATAAAGACATAATAAATAAAAATGTTGGGATGAATTCTTCCTTGTAGCTTGTGTAAGTAAACTCAGCCAGGATAGGAAATGTCCATCAATAACAATTTTACACTGGGAAACTTTTTGGAAGGAAAATAAAAGAAAGAAAAGAAAGGTGGGAAAAAAACATCCAGAAACAAACAAACAAAAAACCCCAACACAACCACAAAACAAACCAATATAAAACATACTGCTGTTTCTCTCATGGTAGGACTTTGAAACATTATTTGTAAGAAAAAGTCAGAATAAAGCTGGTATGATTCAAAGAAGCTAATGATCAGTTGGAATTGTATCGAGAAGGAGGGGCTAGGGTTAGGGAGGCATGTAGGAGGACTTATCACAGAATTCTTTAGTGGTCTAAAATGTTGTATTAGAGACAGTTCAAGTCTCTGTGACCACTTCAGGAAGAATCTTTTCTTTTGAACTGGATTCTACTCTGGATTTATGGGCAATTCACTGACACAATGTCACTCTAGTGCTAATCACCTGATCACTCAGCCTATGCTGCTCCACTGAAAGCACAAAGAAGCAAAGAAATAGCACTCTCATAAAAGTTTCCTGATCTAGGCCCTCTCACACCCTTTTCCCTTAAAACCCATTGCTGATTGGGTTGTCCAATCTCAGCCCTGCTTGCCCTCACTTTGCACCAAGGACAATCAGCCTGCAAGAGTTATGTGCCAGCTGTAAAATCAGGACCCTGGGACCTCATTTCTACGTGTTTTTTTTTTTCTCCATTTTAAAGTGTCAGAAAAATGTTTGATTTCTTGAGAGACACATTTCCTAAGAAAACATATTGGATCTTCCACTCTATGCTTCATTTTCTGTCCATTCCAAATTCTGAAAGAAGAAGTGACATAAAATGGATTTACCTGGGAATCTAAGAGAAAAATCACCTCACCATTCATTCTATTCACTGTCCTTGCTCTGAGCTGTGGGATGGAGCAAGGATAGAGCTGTCATGTTTCAGCACAGCCCCTTCTTCCCCTTCTTTAACCTGTCAGCAGCACTATTGCATCTGGCCGTGGACTAAGCCCTGACGTATGACAGGTGCTTTGGAAGTTCTTGAGACATAACAAAGGAAGCAAAAAGGTAGGTGAAGGAGTAGAAAGGTAAGAATAGTTGAACTACAGAGCCACAGGAAAGCTCAGGAACAGCGCTATGAAGATAAGCACTTAGTATAGTCTGGAAGAAGTGAACAAAATTAATAGAATGAGCTGAAAGGCAGGGATTTGGATAGTAAAACTTACTGTCCCTAGCCTTTGGTATGTCATGTAGTTAGATGGAACTGGAGTTGTCCAGTTTATCAGCTGTTCTGTACAGACCTGCTTGAGATTGTCTAACCCAAATTAGTCACTAGCACTGCAGTACAAATCCCCATCTATATAGTCTAGAGTGAGTGAGCTGGAGTGAGCCCAGACCAGTGCCAGCTGGAAAGAGCATGAGTGCAAAGGTGCTAACGGGATGGTACAGAAAAACAGTGTTGTGGTTTTAAGTAGCCAGAGTTTTTTATTAGCTGGGGGGGGCTAGGGGAGAGGCTTCTTTAAGAAGCTGCTGGAGTTTTTCTCTGCTCTAAGCTAGCCAAGGTCAACTGCTAACACCTCTGTGATAACATATTTAAGAAGGAGAAAAAAAAAAAGCTAGGCAGGACATCATGGCGGCTTAAGAGAAAGGAGGGTGGGAAGTTTGATTAACACCAAGGTTGGAGAGAGGAGAAGGAGAAGATGCCTTAAACACTGGAATAGGGCCCTAGGAAAACTGGGGGGGATCATAGGAGCAAAGCTTTGCATGCACACCCGCGGAAAGATTGGAAGACTCCACGCCGGAGCAGAAAAGTGCTGGAGGAGAGAGGCTGTGATCCTGGGTGACATTTGATGTCTGTATCTGGATCAGAGGGGCCTGATAGAGTCCTGTGGGCTGTGGGAAGAAGAGACCCATGCTGAGCAGCAGAGCAGCATTTCTTGGGAGGACTGGTGGCCTGGAAGAACCTACACTGAAGCAGCCAAGCAGCACCTGAATAACTGCACCTATGGTAAAGTGACTTACGTGACAACAATACCTGAAAAAGATGTTGTTAGTAACAAATCCGCTAAGAAGCAGTTTGCAACAGACTGTTTCCGTGAAGAAGACCCCATGAGGAAAACTGGGGTGGGACTCTCTCTCTTTTCTGAACAGCAGCAAAGACCACATCTGACTGTAACCCCCCCACACACACCCCTGCCTTGCCATGCTATTGGGGGAAGGTGAAGGATCCTAAAAGGGAGGGGTGGGGGGAGAAAGGTGTCTGTAACAACTATCAAACTTCTCACTCTTAAACTCTTCAGCTCTGATTTTAGTAGTAGTAGTAGTAGTTAATACTTAATATTCTAAGTTAGAGCCTGTTTTGCTTGTGAAATAGTGAATAAACAGTTGCTTGTAATCCTTATCACAAAAGTCGAGGGGTTTTTTTTCCCTTCTCTGAGAAATTTTAGATCTATGTGTGAGCTCTCGGCTTTTAGCTAGAGTCAAACCATAACGAACAGGGAGAAGGGAGTTCAGAGGTAGGATTCTCATGAAGCATCTAATGTTCATGATTTCTATTTTATTATAAGCATCATTCCTCCTGAATGGGCTAATAACAGGATAAATTAAAAGAATGAGGTATTTTGACAGTAGAGCCATTATCAAAATCAAACTTTGCTTGTTTAAAATACTGTGTAAAAACTGTGGAAGTTTCTCCCACCCTTGCTTACATCCAGCATAAATTTATTGGCAGTTCTTTTTTCATTGTTGAAGCTATATTCAATTTTACCAGCAACAATGTATTTTGATTGGAGTGAATTGAATTTTCATTTCCATTCAAAAATGATTAGATGCACAATGTAGAACTGAATAATAAGCACCCGTTCATAAGTGTTTTGCCTGTGGTTACACAGCATCATATGCCTTCACCACTGCTGTACACAGATAATATCATTACAAGGACTCAATATTATTGAGCCAAATAGTCACTTCTGCTTAGTTATGTCAGATACTATACCAACATTATAACCTTGGAATAGAATTTCTTGTGCAGATCCCAAATCTGAGCTACTAAGGAAAAAAAAACCACTTAGCAAAACCAATTAAAATTAGGTTATTAAAAACAGATTGATTCCGTTTTCCTATTCTACAATTCTATAAATAGATCATTGTCCCACTGTTAAGTGAAAGTCTGCAATTTAGATGGTTAGAGGTAAGGAGCGAGGGTGAACTGAACTTCATAAAAACTCAGTGAGACTCTCTGCAACTGCCTCCAAAATATTTTTGATTTTTTTTTTTTTTGAGAAGAGTCCAGCTTCTGGAAAGAAAATATGTTTCTCAGGGTCAAAGTGAAGTGTACAAGATTTCAGTTTCATGTTACTTCCCATCCCAGTCTGTAAAATTGGACACATAAACAGATTATCTGTATTAGAACTGGGAAAAGTAAGGGAGAGAAAAAGAGTGAGACTTAGAGTACTGAGACCCCAGAATTTCTTAACACACACATGCCATCATAGCATCACTTTGTCTTTTGCTTGCTCTAGCTGTCAAACTTCAGAGAGATTAAAGTCAGAGAAGTCTGGAAAGGAAATGAGACTGCTTACTTTATTCCTCTTGATTAGCAGAAAATTATTCTTCTAACATTTACTTTCCCTTCATTTATTTAAGAGTGATTACGCACAAATAGTAGTTAAAAACGTCAGGTTTTTAATAATAGCTTCATTTGCCACTGCAATTGCTTCTGTAGAATCTCTGAAGTCTGAAACACACCCCTCCTTACAGAAAATCAAAATAGCTGTCTTGTGTCTTTCTCTCTTTAAAGTACACTCTCCAAAACAATATAAAAGAAGTCGTAGGAGTTTCTTTTTGATTATATTTCTATGTATTTCCTATGTTATTTACTATGCTTGATGAGGTCCACCAAGCACACAGGCTGTACCTGTAGTCCCATATAGAGAACCCTTAAGACCCATTCTAATTTTATGTTCCCTCCAAAGCTTCTTAAGTGAACAAGTTTACTTAGCTAACCCGTTGATCCATTTTGTCCTGTACTTTGCTCTCCACTGTCACACTTGAAGTGCAAAAGCTCTGACTGGTAGGACTGTCCTGAAATTTGGGCAGAGTTCAGATGACATTGAAGTGTAGAAGCTTTTGCTCAGCCATATCTTTAGCCTTCCAAACTACAGCTCCCGCAAAGCAACACCACAGGTAGTGTAGTGAAGCATTCATTTGGATGTTCATTGCTAAATGTTCTGTGGACATCTTTTTTTGCCACATTACCCCTAATGAAAAATTCCGCATCAAAAACCCACACAGATTCTAACTTTCATGTCCAGGTGATGGTTTCTGTCCTCCTATAAAATCCACAGCTAGGATGAAAATTGAGAGTCTCTTTCATAATGGGGCATGGAGCACCTGTCCTTAGAGAAAATTCTTTCAGCTTGGTATTGTTGTGTCCTTGTCTTTTTTTAATTTTTCTTTCATAATTATCATCTATGCTTATTCCTTCTGCATCAGTGGGCTAATCCAGACTGAATGACCATACTTTTGCAGAGGTACTGCATATCTAGGAAGATTTCCCAGGATATCTACCAGTACAGATTCACGCTATTTCTTTTCAATAAAATCTAGCACTGGTGGGAGCTCCAACAGCATCATCTCAGAGTGAACATGACCTTTTGGTGAAGGAAGTCAAGAAACTTTCCCCCTCTAGTATTACAGCACGGTTATGCCTCATTATTGTGAATAAATTTTCTACATGAGTTTCTGCAGGCATTAATATCTGGGCAACTTCACAGTACATGCAGGTGTAAATAAATAATTGCTTCCTTTAAGTAGAACTATGATGTTTGGGAGTTGGAATGAGAAAAGTATTCTACTTTCTGCATTCTTAGTTAAGATATTTAAAACAAGAAAAAAAAGCCTTTCTCATCAAACCGGCAGGTCTCTGAGGAGTTAAAAGGAGTGGATCTGTTAAAATCAGAATTGCCTATTTTGCACATTTGCTTTTGGAATACCACCACATTTTTAAACAAACTTTATTAGAATTCATATCCAGTTATGGAACTGTACAGAACTCCTTTAACAAGCATAGTCTGGCTGGAGGCAATAAATCTGTCTTTGTCACTAATGGTGTTTGTATTATTTTAACACTGTTGATACTGGGGACTTGGGGGAGGGGGCCTGCAAGCAATCATCTTTCAACCACAGCACACCTGCCCTGCATGCTGATTAGAAAAAACGCTTTTCCCACTGAATGTGAGGAACACAGTGGAGTACGCCAGCGGATGTGTCCAAAGGATTTCATTCACATAGTCTGGTAGCCAGAAAACCCCNATAAACAGAACACATTACTACAAGTGACCTTTAGCTACTCACTGGAGTGGGTGGGTGGAACTTCTTTGGCAACATTTTTCAGTAATCTGCATCTTTGTCGTGTGCTCAGTGCAGTACCCTGTTAGGAGGTTTTGTGATGTTGTCGTTTGGTAGATAGTCATCTGCTGAAGGACTAAAGCAACTCTCATTCTTTCAAATGTGAAGGAATCCTGAGCCTGGGCCAGGTCCAAGATGTTCAAGTGCTGAGAAATATGTTTCCAAGGTGCAATTCAATTGAATCCATTAAAGATGTTTATATATTATATACTGTATACAATATAGTATGTATTTTATACTATATATTATATAGCATATAGTGTATACTATAAGAGCATATATATTTAGAGGTGATTTGGTAATGGGTGGAGATGTGCTGTATCCTTTCTTTCTGTCTCACACTGCTACTATGACTATGTGCCATATGTGATCCCCCAAACACAGACTAGCTATATTCTTTTGTTTTAGGTATGAAAGGCACACAACAATGTCTGCATTTTTCCTTGGTAGATGGGTCTCTTGCACAAAAGTTTCTCTTTTTTTGCCTGCTTTGCCTTGAATCAATGGCATGAAATACAGGGCAGGGATCTGATGCTGGTGTGGAAAGAGGCTGCCACTCCTTGCCCTGGTTTCCGGGACCAGAAAGTCGATGGGGGTTCCCTGGATGAGGAAGGAGGGTGTCTTAAGTGTCAGTACTAGAAGATGGAGGAGGAGGGACCAGGGAGAGTATTTGCATCTGTTTCTGCTCTTTGATGCCCTTTCTGAACTTGAGAAAGAAATTCCCTTGTCACACTGGAACGCGTGTCCCTTCAAACAAACCTGGCTGTAAAGCTATGCAGTAGTCATTCCCAATGGAAAATTCAGTGGTGGATTGTTCTGCTGACCTGACCCCAAAGCCTTAAAGGTTATGCAACTGAGAACAATCTTCTGTCTAAACCCTGCAGCATGGCTTAAACTGAATAATTTCACTGACTGTACTAAGACATCACTTTGCCCTGAAAAAGTGATAAATATTGGTATGAAGAGATGACTGTTGACTCCTCTCTAGCTGCTTGATACCTCAGTTCTTGTGGGTCTGGCAATATTGAGGCAGTAGCTATAAGAAACACATGTAATTTTATAGTAATAAATATGATTTCTTTCCCGTTGCCATATGAGCTTAAAGAGCACATCCTAACACTGTTTTAATACTTTTCACCTCTACGGGACAAAAACTCCATCTATGTTTTAAGCTAGAAACTGAGATCCATTTAGTTTTAAAACAGGCAGGTAGCACTTTATTGGAACCTCAGAGAGGATGGACTGACTGCAGCATGGGTTGTACAGCTACTCTTTCTGCTGCTGCTGCTTTAAATGCTGACATCTGGTGATTCTATTTCTGCCTTTCTGGTGAATCCTTAGAAACATGTCTTTTTTTTCTTCCCAAGGTTTTTCCTTAACAAAACTGAAATGGAAAGTAGACAGATGTAGACATAGACATAGACTTTCTAAAGATACTTTTC
>WEIV01028402.1:4684-15532 GCA_013390005.1 Calyptomena viridis | reverse complement strand
GTTTAGCTGTGATAAGCAGAGAACTCACCAACTTGATCCTGTCTCTTGATTTGTTTTTTCTGCCCCCTTTCTACCAAAAATGTGTATCCCACACAGGTTTGGAGAGCTGCAGGCAAGGGTGGGCACTGCTTTCTGCATGAGCAGAAGGAGCTATCCCAAGGGAAATGTTCTCTCCCTGTTGCAGAGTCAGGGCCCCCAGTCAGCTGGGGGAATGGCAAAAGCACAGGAGCAGCACAACAGACTTCAGGAACTGGACTTGGGAACAAGACAACTAACTAACTGCATCACAAGCCGTTGCTGATCTTTATCCCCAGCTGGGAACAAGATTCTTAATATGAAAAGAGTTCCTGGACCTTGAAAAGGCCAAGCAGCTATGCTGGCTGCATCAGCCAGGTGTAAACAGCTGGCCTGCAGTCTGAGGTTGAATCAAAAGCTCTGGGAGACTTGCACATTTAAGAGAGGGTAAATAGAATTTCCACAGAATTTTACATAGAATTTCCAACTGAATCAAGCCCCTGGGAGGTGCAAGCCAGAACTGCTGCCCTGACAGTCCTGCACTGGCACTGGTTTCCTCCTCTCCTCATTTGTGGGGTCTCTGGAGTTTCTCTACTGAGCTGTCCCCAAGCAGATCTAATGCCAACTCCAACGGGGGCCCAAATTCCATTTGCTGGGTATGACTGGCCCATGCAGCAAAGTTAACACATTCTTCGTCTGGGCAATGCTGTGTTCAGGGCCACGCGTAAACACTTTACTGCCGGCCATTAAATTTTATTGCTCTCTCTAATATGCTTTGAGATAACTAAACTGATGCCTGAAAGAGGCATTTAAACTCTTTTAACAGTATCTACTACTTCACATAATCTGCTTTATCGCAGCATCTTATGGTTTTACCCATTTAAAATATGTTTGCTGTTGTTTTTTAATCAAGGGATTTGCACTGTGACCTTTGAGCAACAGGAGCCGCTGCTAGAAAACAGCTGGCAATGCGGTGTGCAATACAATCTATGGAGATTAAATTCATTTCATTCCCTCTCAAGGCAGATGATTGGGAGGCTGGTGGATCCACTGGGATTTTGGTGGATTGAATTCTTTTTTTATTCTAAAAGGAGAGCTGAAACAATGAAATAATAGATATATTTTTGCTCGGTGGATTTATTCCTGGCCTGAATTACTTGGCCTGAATAAGAGAAGATACATAAGTATTCTTGTGCCAGTCCATGGGGTAGGAGTTGGAAAGAGGTGTGGATGTGTGTGATGAGGGACAATGCTTTTGTTCTGATGAGCTGCCCTTCTGGTAAGTGTCATGAGGTTCAGTATAATCCTTCCTTTTAGACAACTGAGTCGCTCTGAGAGGTTAATAACAAGATAACCTGTTCTGTTGTACTATCAGACCCTGGGGTTCATGTCTTCTTGTTCTTTACTGTAGGGAAGAAGGAGGAAGGCAGTTTATCCAGGTGCCTTGTGGCATTCAATCTTTGGGACACAAGTATTCTACCTTTTATAGAGTGAAACTCTCTTCTGAAGTACTTCTTCTCTGCTTTAATGATTTTTTTCCCATATAGTATAGCAGCTGGTGCAAATGGCCTGGACTGGTCTAGAAAGGTGTGCAGGGTGTTTCCCAGGGACCTAGCAAAGAAGCAGGTTTGTATTTCTCACAGGCAAAAAAAAGAATTGAACATATTCTTCAGGGGTGGGGGGAGGATTAGAGAAGAGGAATGGAGGCATCAGGCTCCCCACAGACACTAGTACCACCCCCTCTTTTGAAAAAACAGCAGTAATCAACTCTGACTTTGGTAGATAACATGGGTTTGGGTCCATGACACCCACATACAGAGGAAAACCTTGTTCAGGCTCAGGTCTAGGACCAACAAAATTTTCCAGTTCTGGCAATACAGATAAACATTTATACACCTGTCTGTGAAACACTTAAAAGCTAAATCCAACATTTTGGCTCTTCCTGGCTTAGCATGGAGGTAAACTCAGATTTTTGGTTCAGATACGTAAAATGAGACTTAGTCTTTAGCCAGACAATAGGTCCTTGATATTTCTGGGTTTTTGTTTGTAACGGCAGACAGAAACTCTCATCATTTGAGTGATATAGGTAACTCAAATGTGTAGTCAACCCCGAGGCTGCCCCAGAGCCAGACTGAGCTGGGCAGACCTGTTGTGGTGGACAGCTTGATGAGACACTTCATCTGAGTGAGCACACAGCAACATCTTCACCAAAAGCTGTTGCATTTCACAACAGCTTACAATCCGATAATTACAATTATCTTCATACCAGCTGCAGGGTGAGGGCACACAGCCACCTTCCATCTCTCAACTGGCTCAGCTGCCCGTTGAGCCCACCAGACTAATGTTTGTCAGAAGCATATGCCATACAGAGAATTGAGAAACAGACCAGACAGATAATTTAGGCACCTAAAAATTTATCTCTGCACACACCTTTCAGTTAACTAAGCTACCCTTATTGATACATCACTGGGCTGTCTTTGAAACAAATTAGGCAATGCTTTCCCTCCAGCATAATGCAGGGCACCATCATCAGCGAAGGCATAGCAACAGACTGCATTAAAAAATTCCTTGTATCTCAAGAGCTTCAGGACTGTTTCTCCAGCTTATGTTCATGCCTGAAGCTTCCTGGCATGCTCCACATGACAGAAACATGACGTGGCCATTCTGAAAGTATTTGCTCCTGTCTCTCTTCAAAAACCCCTTTTACCACAATGAGAAACATCCTGATGTTTTGTTTTAAAGGAGAGCTCAGAGCTGCCTGAGAGAGATTTCTGTTGAGCCTTCAAGGCAAATTAAACCCGCACCTTCAGGGGCAGCCTGCTGCCTGACCTCTAACCTTGCCTTCAAAGCACAGGGCAGACTTGAACTGCCAGCTGATGTGGGGAAACTTTACTGAGCTGTTCTTGGGGTGCATATTTTGCTGGTGTTTTTTCACCCTTTGGACAATTTCAATAGAGCCCATGAACCCTTAGGAAATAAAGTAATGGCCATATATCCCTTTCCTTCCCTTTATTAGTTTGCCAAAGCCATATAAATTAATGAACTTTAACAGAAAACCACATAGGTGAAAATCTGCCTCTATGCACACACACAGACTGAAAAAAGGTTTCCTGCTTGCCAAGATGAGAAACATGTTTGGGATGATAAGGATGACTGCAAATTGGAGAGTGTGGTGGCTGCACTATGGGGTTTGTAATTGTGAGTGGCCTTTCCATTTTGGGGGTCAGTGTTCTAAATTAAAAACCTACACGAAAGCATTTAATTTAGGTTAATGGGGTGTTTCAATGTTAAATGGATTAAGGCAATTTATTTTTCTTTTAAAGGGGAATTAGCCCCTTTAATCTCCCAGATTAGACTCTTAGAAGGTGTAAATCAGTGTTATACACCAAAGCTCAAGGGACCCTGTACAGTTTTTCACTAGATAAGGGAATCTGTGCAATTTTACTTTTTCAGGTACATACCTATGAAACAAGTGCTTGACTTAAATTTGTTCTGTCTTTTTTCCCCCCATTTTGAGGTTTAAAAATGAAATTATATGGTTCCTTCCTTACTCTCTTCATTTCCAGCCCATTAACTCTATCCTTCTGCTTTGCAGGTTCTACAAGTGGAATGGAAAACTTCCTTTATGCATAGGGAATTTGGGGAATGATACCGTGCTGTCAGGGGGGAAGGGATGCTGGGAGAGTATTGTTTGCAATCATAACTTTCAGGGCTATGCTTTAATATAAAATGAGGAGGAAAATGTCTTTCAGCAGAGCTGTTTGAGAGTCCACATTTGAAATATTTGGTGGATGGCTAGTTTCCACAGCATGAAAAATATGCAATGGGAAAATGTTCCCACTGCTTAAAATCAAAATCATATTTTTTTCATCAAGGAAATACTTTGTTCCATCTCAGAAAGCAAAAAGCACTGCCCTTATGCTCAGAGGAGGCACATTTTAAATTTTAAATTTTGGGGAAGGGAAAATCTTCACTGCAATAAAACAGAGTAAATGTTTAAAATGATCTTTAAATCACTGCCCCTTCACACCACATCGCCAGGCAGGCTTGTTAGCTCAATACTGCAGAGTTTCAAAGCCTGCTATTTCGCCTCCAAGACATAGCAAAATGGTAATTCTTGTCTTGCTTTGGGCTGAATAATTTTTATGAAAAGGATGTGATGTCTTGAGGGTCTTTTTGCTGAAAATATTCCTGTATCACAAAAATTACCATCACACAGAGACATTAAGTGATGCTCCTCATGGGTAGCCTCGACAGAGGGAGCAGGAACTGAATGGGCCAAGATGAGCGAGTAAGTCCAGAAATTAAAGGTAGTAGGAGTACTTAGTTGTAATGAAGGCCCTTCCAGGTCAATATTGCACTAAACGATTGAGGTTGGTTTGGCATGTTGTCCTTTAAATTCTTTGTGATTAGTTCCTTAAGGCCAAGTTTACTGGACATATTGACAATTCCATAGACTTCTGGAGAAAAAAAAAAAGGTCTCTTTATGAGCCATTCTACTGGGTTCATGTTACTAATGAGTATTTGAAACTCTTCCTGTCTCTCTACTTTTGGCCATTATTGTAACAAAAGATTTCTTGTTCATATGTCAGACCAGCTTTATGTTGTAATGTAAATGTCAGAAAAGGCACACTTTGCCGGTTTTATTTAATTGGTCACCATTTGCATTTACAAGACAAATGGTTTCCAACATCAAGATTGATCTGCTGTATCAGTTCCTGATCATACTATGGGTGCATAAAGAAGAAATCAAGCTGGTATTTCTCTCAGTACCAAAACTAAACAGTGAAAAGAAGTGGTGAAACTTTTTTCTTCTACACTGTTTTCTCATCGCTAGGTTTAACCTGGTTCAACTTGTCTGCTCTCTCTAGGCTAGATGAACACCTTTTCTATAATTGTCCACCCTTCTCCTTTGCATGCACCTATATAACAGTCGAATTTTACATTTCATCAACACTAAAAACAACCTGAAAAGCCTAATCTTAGCTTTAAGACTTCATCTGTTAACTAAATTATAAGGGATGTCTTTTAACATGAATCTTTTTTGCCAAACTCAGTCTGTTCTGAAAATGTCTTTTATCTAGAACTTGCCATGAGATGAATTGTAAATGTATGTAGCAATCAGACTAAGAATCATTCAGTCTTTAATACTAATTATCATCCTGCAGAGAGTAAAAAATTATATACAGCCTGGCTGCTTTGGAATATGCAAAGTCCCTGCTGCAAAGAATTATGTGAATTCATACTAAGCACATCTGAACATGGCTTACTTTTTCTTCCATTTTTAGTCATTTTTTAAAAAGAAAAATTAAATACAGCTTTAAGACTTGGTTTGCTTCTCCTGAAAATACACAACAGCAGGTTTCTTACTGAAATGGCATAAAAGGAGAGACACAAAGCAGAACTTGGTGATGCTATCCAAAAGGTTTGATTTGGCTTGGACTATCCTTCCTAACAGAGCAATAGAACATTGCTAAGCAAGAGGTTTTTTGAAAAAATGGAACATTTTCCAAGTTTTTCATTAATGATTTTCATCTATGTTCATTATGTGTTCTTATGACACATATAGATCTGAAACCATAAAGATAGTTGGAGGATTTTAAGGTAAAATGTTTAAAATTTTGGAAAGAAAGTGCACTGCCATTAACTAATTATCCTCATCTCCACTGTGCTAATTTAATCCAGTGAACAATTTAGTCCACTACCTTAAAACCATCCAAAGAATTTTCTTTTTGCAGATTTTCTTGTTTTCCAGAAATGAAACCACATTCAGGAACTCTTCTGATATGAAATAATCTGGCAGGAAGAGTATTTGGGGGAAACTGAAATATCACTTGTCTCATTCTTATTGTTCCCTAGGCACCTCCTGATGGCTATTGCTGGAGACAAAACTCTGAGAGCTCTTGATCTGAACAGGTAGAGATATTCCTATGTTTTCATCATACTATTAATGTGAAAGATCAGCAAAGAGATTAATAGTCCCTTCCAGGGCTTTGGAAAGGATGAAAGCAGTGATGTGTGGCAAATATTTTGCTGCCAATGTGTCAACTGAACTGCATTCACTCCAGTCCAGCATGGAAACTAGGCTTGGGGTAAGATTTCTAACTCTTGCTGTTTTGGTAGGAATTAAAACATGCCTCAGTTGTAGGCTTTTTCACCCTGACACCTATTTCCGTGAGACAGTTTCTGTTTCTGGTGAAATACTATGGCCTTTCTTAATGGTATTTGAATGTCAGGATTACTAGAGCACAAATATCCACTTACTGAAGGCAGAGCATCTTCCAAGTTAGTCTGAGCATTAGCCTCACGCAACAAGGGTGGAGGACAGGAGCAACACAGGACATTTCTACATAGAGGGAGGTTACCTGGATCATATCTTCATAAATGCTAAATCGTGTCCATATTCCATATTTACACCATTCTGTGTGTTCTGAAAACATATGCTCACAGTTCTTTGCAGAAATATAGACGTGACTTTATTTGAATGACTACAAGCCGCCCACCACCCAAGAGCCTCACAGCTGTGTTGTTGGTGTCCTGTGCACTATCTCACCTCTCAGGCCGTCTGCCTGGCCCAGTCAAGGGGCTATGATGTACCTTGAGGCTTCTGGAGTAAAGTGCCTTGTGTCCTATCCTCTCTAATAACCTTACTAGAAAAAGTTTGAGGCCCTCTAAAACTTTTGGAGTCAAATGTAAGGAAAACATCTCTGTGCAGGAACTGAGTTGACACGGTCTAAAACTGTATTCTTTAATGCAGAGCAATAGATAATTCAGTCCTAATCCAGAGAATCATCACTAGGAAAATAGGTTTTAGCTTTTAAAATATCTTTTATTTTTGTTACCTTTTAGATTGAAATCTAAATCACAGAGATAAAGAGACACAAAATCTTGGTATCCTTAAAATTAATCTATTAGAAAAAACTTTTTTCCCTGATCCCACTTGACCTCTCATGTTATTGTCTGTTATATTCTCCCCAGATTTTCTTGCCTCAAGCCTACAGACCCACAGAAAAAAATTAGAGAATGGCAAGACTGCAGCTATTTATAATAATAATCTATTCCCAGGCTCCACTGCAGTAGTTTGAATCATCAGCTATTGTCAGGCATCAGGATCAAAAAGATTTGAGATCTGATTTGTTTGGGTTATAAAGAAGCCCTGAATGCCAAAGTGTTGTCGCTTAAACTGCAAAGCACAGCCCCTGTGCAAAGTAGAATGAACTGGTATTGTCCTCTCTGATCTGATTTGTAGCCATCACAGCTCTTTAAAGTTATTTGATTTGACATCAATTAGGCAGTTTTCACAAGGGGAAAGTCTCTTTTTTGCATTTAGTCCAGTATCAATGTCATTTTCCTCCTAAAATGTGACAAGGAGCAGAACTGCTTCAGC
Organism: Calyptomena viridis; assembly: GCA_013390005.1. Lineage (NCBI taxonomy): Eukaryota > Metazoa > Chordata > Aves > Passeriformes > Eurylaimidae > Calyptomena > Calyptomena viridis. Next base: position 8,130 of record WEIV01028402.1, on the reverse strand, counting down.
ATGCTTTGCAACTGACACGAAGAATAGAATAAGGAGGAGGAGAGAGGCTTCACAAAAAGGGAAAAAGAGAGGGGTTGAAAGGCTGAGAAAACATTTCAACCCCATATTCCCATTTATGGAGACATATATACCAGAGACACAGAGACAGAGAGAGAGGGAGGGAGAGATGAAACCTCCTGCTCAGCGTGTGTGTTTTGTCAGTACACTTGCAGGTATTGCTGTCACTGTAAGGATGCAGAGCACTTCAGACCTTGGAGGGCAGCAAGTCTGATAACAAGAGAAATAATTTGTAGAACCTGAATCCCAGCTTTGTTTCATCTTTCAATATTCTGTTTAGGACTTTGCACAGTGTCCAAGGATATGGAGAGTTACTGTAGTGAATGCTGGTAAATGTCTTACATGCTCAATATTCTGAGCCAACACATCAAAGCAAAAATGTTCCCAAGAGAGGAGAAAAGGTGATTGGAAATTTCTAAATACTAAAGCTGTTCTAAGAAGTAGATGTCAAAGAAGATGACCTGTTTTGCTGAGTGTCATGATGTATCACAACTCACTTGTAGCTGGATGCAGCAATAAGATGGACACTGCATGTATTGGTGGAGGAAGAGTGGAAAGAGTAAAGCATTCCTCTGTACATGGAGGAGCTGAGGCATTTTGATTGACCAAACAAGGGCTTGCAAAATTAGGAGCTGAGACAACTGCAAGCCCATATCAGAAGATGTAAAAAAGAGAACTGAAGACAGCGACAAAAAATGGGCAAAACAAAAGCGTAAGCGAACACTTTGTGAAAGCTGTTCTCTTTAGATAGTGGTTGTACAGGCTTTCAGAGGGCTTTTTCTTCATCTCAAAAAGGAGATACTTGGAAAAGCTGCATATGAGACATCTATCATCATGATTTGTATCTTCATGCCCACACATCTGCAGTATTTCTGGACTGTTCATGCTAGTCCCAGAGGGTAACAATACTCCACGATTTAGATTCCTCCTCAGGGTGCTAAATGATCTAGTTATTGATTGCTTCCTTGCCTCTTTGCCAATAATTTGTAATGTAAAAGGTTGGAAAATGATAGAGGAATGCTCTCATACATACTGAAATCTACTGAAACCTTTTTTTTGCAGTCTCATAAGAAAGTAGATCAGATCTGCCACTGCACAACAGCTTTTATTAGAAATACCACACATAGGCTTAAACTAGGACACTATGGTGGGCCAAGAGGGCTCCATTGCTGCTTTTTGGGGAAAAAAACTGCAAGGATATCAGTCAGAGGAAAAGGCATATTCTCAATCCAGGGTGATGTCAATGAAATGAACTGTTACTTCTGAATCCTTAAAGCATATCATATTAAACCACTTAGCTATGGAAAAATTTGTGACAGCTCAAAAATTTCCAGATTGCCTAAATATTTTTTTACCATTTGGGAATGAACATTTTGATGCTGCCAAGCACCATTCAAGATTCAGATCTCATCTATAAATTCATAGTAAAGCAGTGTAACAATTCTCTACCAGGAGAAGTCAATGGCCTAGTCCTGAATGGCGCAAAAGTATTTGGACAAGGATTCCCATCTAAATTTTTAATTGCAGCTCTGTCCCTAAATGACACATAGCCAATGACATAAGCATTTCATAGGCTTGCAGGGTACATTGTGACCATTTCACGCCAAAGGCCTCTTCCAGTCCTTAAAGTATGAGATCCAACTCCAATTAATGCACAGACCAGCTACCAACACTGAGTAAATACATGAGACTGCATTCTTCTATGACAGAGGTTCAGATAAGCAGTACAAAACTTGCATTCTTATATTTCTGAGAAGTAGTCTCCATTTTGTTAATGAAAAGTGAGGTGAAATACAGAATGAATGCCTGCAATGAGATTCTCGTAACTGTGGTTCAGGGAAAGGATAGAAATATTTCCTCACCTGTCCAGTTTGTACAAGCATTTCCCAAGGCATACCGATCAGGGCTGTAGCAACAAGGCTGCGTGTTAGTAATAAAAACACAGTGAAGAGGAAAGTCTGCTTGAAAATAAGCCTAGATCTTTTTCGAGGATTGACCTGCCCCACATACAAACCAACCTTCTCTTCACTCAACCAACATGTTACATTGTGTGCAAGGCAACTTCTTAGGAGGCCATGTGTCATATGATAGACAAGTGAAAAATGGCCAAGGGAAGGTCTATTTCCAAAATCACTTCCTCGGCATGACAGATAGGACCTTGAGATGGCATCTGAAGACTCCAGGGAGGGAGGGAAGGAGGAAGAATTTTTCTTTGATTTTCCATTTGCCTACAACTCACTCTCACAAGCACTCTTCAGATTCATCCTATGTTTCTTGCTGTGTGGCAGCAGGGAATATGAAAGGCATTGCTGGAATATTCCCCAGTGCTCTGTGTTTGAGCTCTTGCTGAACTCTGAAAACTGTTTTTGCCAGAGCTACTACTTCTGTGCTGTGAACTTGGGTCAAGGGTGTTTTCCAGCCCAGTAGCTAAGTTCTACAAGATCTCAGTGATGAGGATTTGCTGGAATAATCCCTCTTTCTATGTTTTGCTTAAGAACATGAAACTAGTACCCTTTAGCTTCTGAAACTCAGACTGAAGTGAGGCATGTTCATTTTGGAAAAGAGGCAATTGAGTTGTTAATTTGGACTTGTAATTATTCACAATTAGCACGTTTTTCCATCCTCCCCCTACTTATTTAGTTATCAGATCCAATTACAAACCCAAATTACCAACCCTAATTTTACTAAGTTATTCAGACATGAATAACAATGAAACTGAAGCAGTAGAAGGGTGAGGGAAGGCTTGATAACCTAGCAGGAGTTAAATCAATACTTGACAAATTCTTTATCTAATAGTCCATACCAAGTCTTATCCCGCATTGACAAACTCCCAGCTTTAGCAGTGGATTAAAGCCAGTGGAGTCTGAAGGAAGCAGCAATCTCAGCTCTGGCTGCAGGCTGTTGTAACAGAGTGTTTATATTGGTGACAACTGCAACTCCCCTCTTCCAGCACTGCTTCCTCCTACTGCTTAAATCCCATTCATGTAAAATACCAGTTCAGCTGCATTGATGTAGGCATCTGGTGAACCATTGTCTGATCAGTCGCTCAAGGAACTGATTTAGATTAAAAATAAACCTTATAAAAAGGGATAAGAGAAGGGATGGTTCTTTTAAACCAGCTCAATTCTGTGATCTAGATAGCCCCTTAAAGGATTGTGATGAAGAGAGATATGTGCAACCATAAATGCATGGTGAAGGCTGAGAAAGAGGTGACAAAATCCTGGGTGTTTAAGGGAGGAGCCCAGCTAAAATCAGAACAACTGCCAAAAAAATATTTTTGTAACCACAGCCTCTGGAGTGGGCAGACCCACAGACAAGAGATGCTGTGGCTCTCACTTCATAGAACATAGACCTGGCAGAAAAAATTGATAATTCTTTTATGCATTTAC
>WEIV01028401.1:68143-85766 GCA_013390005.1 Calyptomena viridis | reverse complement strand
GCCAGGCTCAATGTTAACTATGGATATGCACTGATGGTTTAGCTGCTACTGGAAATCACTGAGACTAATGCTCATCTGTAGTTATTTTTAATATGTGTAGGTGACTATTATTTCTAGTTAATCTCATCCTCTCCCCACATTTCTCCACTCAGCCACTTACCATCCTGTGAATTTTGGAGAGAGAGGTCTGGAGTAGGGCTGAAGTTCATAGGACATAGGCCTGGAGTTAAAATCCAGAGAGGCTGAAAAGAATTTGAATTGATCTTTCAATGTAGCAAAGCAAAATGGGGGGCTTGTATGGTGTTGAATTGTAACTGATGAGTCTTCTGAAGGATGTCAAAATTATGGGTATTGATGCCTGTTGGCATTTGCTAATAACTGAATCCTGCAGTTCTCTGCAGGTGTTATCTCTGTTTTCAGAGAGAAATGTATGTAGGCTAACAAAGTATCTTTATGTGGAAGTTTCTGTTTAGGAATGGTAAGATCTTTGTTAAAACCTGCTTTTCATATCAAAGTGTGATTTATGCATAAAAGCAGATTGGCTTTTCAGCGTCTTGATCCAGACCAAATTAAAATATTTCATTAAACTTGTCTTGATTGGTGTAATATAAGTTAGAGCTAAACATANAAAGTGCTTATCACTGTAAGGTCAAGGTCACTTGTGGATTTGAGAGGTGGCTGAATTGCTGTCAGTCACTTTACATGGGGTTTACCCAGTGACCTTTTTTGCTAATATTTCTGCCTTTGGAGGAAATAAGAAATCCTCTTTTAATATCAGGACTAGATTATATTCTTGCTACTATAAAATTGGTTTTGACAGCATTGAGGGTTTTTTGTTTCTTGTATTCTTATTTTTTTTTTCATTGTACTACTACAGGGATGATGTGTGGCATAGTAAGAAAGAAACTTTCTGTTGTCGTGATAACACTGTGGTATAAAGCTCATTTTGTCATACCTGGACACAACCATGTGAGGAAGTAGAGAGTGTCAGGTTATTTTTTTACTTTGATATGTCACCATTTTGTTTTTGTGGNAGATAATCTTTGTTCCTTAATGTTTTCTTTAAAGTATGCAAGCATGAAAGTTTATTCAGATGTGAGCTTTTTTTAAAATGCTTTCTAAATCATAATTTTCTCTTTAGTGGAAAGGAGTGTTCTTTCCAGGTAATAGTAATGCCTCTTTCTGGTATAATTTTGTTTCACCTACTTTTATATTTTGAGAAGGAAATAAATGTGAACTTTAAAATCAAGTCTTACTTTAAAAAGGAAGTTTTTGAAATTACTTGAAGGAAAGAGATTCTGAAAGATTGCAACAACTGTTATGGGTCCACTTGATAATAATTTATTTTATTTCAGATTAATGGCAGCTTGTTTTTCTTTAGCACCCGAGAACAGTTTGTTCTCTTCATTTAGCACCCAAGAAGTTTGTTCTCTTCATTTCTTATGTTTTGCTAAGTACGGAGAAATTTCATAACAAAACAAAAACCAGTTTTAATTGTATTTTTATTACGTGCATCTCGGGATTAAAAATGGATTGCGAAATTGCACACTTTAAAACACAGTACTGCCTACCATTCCTTCCAATTTGGTAAAAATTGTTCATGTATGAAGATAGAATTTGGTCTCTAAGTGTTTTATGTCTGTAAATGTGCATTAATGTCAAAACGCTGATACCGTGTACTGCAAAATTGTGTACTGCAAGAATTTCTTGCATTTCAAAAGTAGTGCAGTTTCTTGATTAAATATTTNATAACACTGTGGTATAAAGCTCATTTTGTCATACCTGGACACAACCATGTGAGGAAGTAGAGAGTGTCAGGTTATTTTTTTACTTTGATATGTCACCATTTTGTTTTTGTGGGTTTATTTTTAAACTTTTTTTTCAAAATTGGTAAATCTTTGTACTGTGCTTTGTACAGCCTGTGAATTTTGATATGTATTGTGTAAGTTACTGGACTACTTTCAGTGGTTCTTCTGGAAATTCTTCCATGTATTTATTATACTTTATTCTTCTTCAGACCATATTGTAAAAGTGAACTAATGGGGCAAATCACCATTTGCCTCAGTGAAATTTCAGATTGATCAAATATGAAAAACGTGAAAAAGGTAAAGGTGAAATACTTGAAAAAGAAATACAGACTTTTTGTCATATAGACACAAGCCAGAATGAAGTGCGTTTTCATAAAGGGAAGCAGGCTATTAATGCATCAATAGCTTATCTTGTATTTAAAGGCTTAGATATGTGATAGAGTAATGCTTACTAATAAATAAAGATTTTCAGCTTGGAAAGAGACCATTTAAAAGGTGTCATGATTGGTTCATGAGTAGATTTTTTGACACTCAACTCACACCCACCCTCTCCAGCAGCAAAACAACTCCAAACCCCACCTTGAAAGCTGAGAAAATGAAAGGGGCACCAGTGTGTGTGGTTCTGTGTGTGTATGTTCAGAATATTTTAATAATTCTGTAGTGTGAAGACACTTCACAATGTGCTCAAGAAATATATTGCTGAAATAAAAAGCATTTGGTTTTTCAGTCCAGGACCATGTTGTGGTCTAATACGTTACCTGTTGTGGCTAATTAGTTACCTGTAGCTCAAGTCTGTTCTGAAGATAACTGAAATGGCAACTATTTCTGTGTTCTTGTTATGAGGCAGATTATTGCTTGGCTTAAGCAACAGCGTTTTTTGAAGAGCAGAGCTGTAAAATATGAATGAGAGTTATGAAATATAGGGCTCTTATTTTTAGGTAATTATTTACTTAATAAATGTGACATCTCTTTCAGCTCAAGACTTGAATTAGCTTACTTTGGAACCTGAGATTTGGGGAAAGGAAGACTTCTATTCAGTTCTGCTGCTTTTGTATTTTGCATTATGCCCCTTACCTTGTCTAATTAGGTTTCTTAGAATGACAAGTGGAGACAGAAGAAACAGACTTAAAGGGGTATTTTTTGTTAGAGGTTTTTTTTTCCTATGGAGTATCTTGGCCTTCATTTGTTAAGAACCAATAACTTTAAAAGTGTGCAAACAGCTATTGGTAATGGAATTTTGTATGTCTTTATCAAAAAAGCACCAGGCTAATACAGCTTTGTCTGAGATTTCTTGTCTCAAAGGCTTCACTTCCTGTGAGAGTATTATCCAAATTAATTCAAGCACTTTGCTTTTCCCAGTGAAGAGACTATAAACTAATTGTGGATTTTGGGAAAACTAACTCAGAAAAAAAGAAAAATAATACTTTTCTTAATCGGTGCCATTCATCGAGTACTTTGTAAATACCTGGGTGTGTTGCCTGTTTCTTAGCGGGGAAGAACTTTGTGCTTCGATTGTTGTTAGTGGCTTATTTAGCTGATATGATGGAGTTGAGGATCCTAAGCCAATGGAGCACATCAAAAAGCAGGATCACAACCCTGGACTTTAGGAAAGCAGACCTGAACCTCTTCAGATATCTGCTTGGAAGAATTCTTTAAGATACAGCCCTGAGAGAAGGGGAATCTGAGAAAACTTGTTGGTATTCAGGGATGACCTTGTTCAAACTCAAGAAAGTTCCATCTCAACAAGTAGGAAAAGCAAGCAAGGGCAACAGGAGGCCTACATGGATGAATAAGGAGCTCCTTATTGAACTTGGACATCAAAAGGAATCGGGCATTCCATTTGGAAGCAGGGATTGGTAATGCAAGAGAAGCATAGAGTTGCTGTTCGATCTTAAAAGAGTAGGGATTAGAAAGGCCACGACTAACATGGAGTTGAGTCTGGCAAGGGACCTGAAGGGCAGCAAGAAAGGATTCTCCAAATACATGAATATCAAAAGGATGACTAAGAAAAACACGACCCTGCTGCTGAGTGGGAAAAATTGGTGTGGAAAAGGCCAAAGTACTCTTAACATTTTGCCTCGGTCTTTACTGGTAAGACCAGCCTTCAGAAGTCTCATGCTCTTAAGACCAGAGAGAAGGCTGAAGAAGGAAGACTTAGCTTTGGTGGAGGAGGTCCAGGTTAGGAAGCACTCCAACTGGACATACACAAGTCTGTGGTACCTGATGAGTTGAACCCACAAGTGCTGTTAGTCTTCTACAATGAGGTACCTGGCTTGGTGAATGAGGTGAATGCTGTAGATTCTGTTTATCTTGACTCTAGTAAGATTTTTGATTCTGTCTCCCGTAACATTCTTGCAGACAAGCTAGCACAGCTTGTAGACAAAGATGACTACTACTAAAGATTTCATGTGAACCAGTGACTTGAGTTGGGTCTTAGGTGCTCTTCAGTCAAATCCTGGTCCTTCCCAGCTTTTTACCCACCCTCATCAATGAGAACTTCCCTTCTTCCAAGGATAAATTACCAACTCTGGTCATCTTCTCTGTAAATAGTTACCTTAATTCTAAACTTAATTTGATTATTCTATATCAGAATGGTTTTATAGCTCATTCTTTTTTTTCCTGTAGGGAAAAAATTAAGAATGCACTGTTGCACATAATTTAAATGGGAGAAGCAGAGCCACAAACCAACAGCACTGCTAATCTAGGCCTTTGTAAGGAGTATTCTGAGTTTCTGCAGTTTTGTCTGGCATGGATGTTCGGTCTGGGACATGTAACCATTTTAGTTGCCACATTCTATGCCTGTGTATGCTGGTTGTTAGTGAAGGCTGTTCTTTCTGGGAGGCCTTTAAATGTTGCCAGTATGCTGTGGGACACTAGTGGGAGCATTAGCTTACCTTTGTGTTCATACTTGTTTTTATGGGTACAAGCTATATTGAGTTACTGACAGCTTATTTGAACAATTTAGCATTCACAAATTATTCTCAGGCCTTTTGCCTATTGATGCAGCATATGTTACAAAGTGCTAGAAAGTGCAAATATTTTGGCATCCTCAGTTTCTGAGGCTGGGCAAAGTTTTAGAAGCCTTACAGGTTAAATGATGGGTCCTTGTAACCTTTTTGTGCTCAGCTTTCTTGGAGAAGGCTCTGTCTCACTGTGTTAATGTTCTTTTCTGCTTCCCTGCTGTCTGTGGCCTTCCTTTCTGCGTGGACAGCACTTCTGGGGTTGTGTCTCCCTCTTGCTGGGTTTGGGGAAGCTGTGGTGTTGTGGTGCTGAAGCTCAGCTGAGGAAGTCAGCTTGACTTACTGTCCCCATCTTGAAGCACTTTTTGCTTTTACTGTGTGTTTCTCTGTGGTGCTGCTGGCAGCAGGGACATTCAAGGGGACACATTGTGCCTTGCTGGTAGAGGTAGTAGAGCTTATTTGCTTTTACCTCTGTCAGATGCTACATGTCATTTGCCAGCTGCTCTTGCTTCCCTGGTTGGAAACCGCTTAGTCAAATAAGTTAAATATGAAGTTACTTTATTTGAGACCAGGTTGGTCTTCTAACCTGGTTGACCTGACTCTGCATCTCTTAGGAATGCAGAAAAGATAACCTATTCAGAAATAACACTAACTTTTCAGTATTAATAAAACACAGGAGATTGTAATGCCATTGGCTCTCTTCAAATGAAGTTGCATGGAATTTCATAATAGGTGCAAGTCTTCTGCTTCAGCTGTATTGACCTTTTCTTTGACTGTGACTATCACAGCATGCAGTACATACTGCTGTGTCGACCTTGTGGAAGGCAAGGTTAAGTAAAAAAAGGCTTTAAAAAAGTCTGTGTCCCCGAGTACGTTTGCTGTAGGAGATTCCTTTTGAATGTCAGCGCTTCTTTTCCCTTGCCAAGGTAGAATAAATTAGTAGAATATTTGGCAATGTAAAATCTTCCCATAAATTCTCTACTACCTAATTAGAATTGTTAGATTTGTTTGTGGAAACTTTGAAACTCCACTCCCTCTTTTAATAGCTGGAGGTAGTGAAATAAGTGGGAAAAAAAAATTTTTTAAGAGTTTTTTATTAGAGAACTAAGGCATGTGTTGGCTAGAAGTGTCTTTATATTGTGATTTTATAACTGTGAATCAGTTGGAAAACGGTTTTTAGTTCAGATACATGACAACTCATGTTTTGCATGCCATAGGAAGGGTGAGAGCTCTTTGCATTACATGGTCTAATCTTGTATAATCTGTGTAATTTAAATGCTTTTTGTGTAAGGCAGTACCTAAATTCCTGCTTTGGTTATTCTTCAAAAGGATTCTGTGGACATTTTTTTTTAAATTTTATTGTATTGGAAAGAAAATTAACTTTGTTAAATGAAATTACTACACAAGTAATAGATATGTGGAATAAAATTATTTTTCTTTAATCAATGAAGTAGATTTCTTTCTTATCAGATCATAAATACACTGTAGTGTTTATGAAAATAAAGCTTCACAGCTTGAAGTATAATTTTTTTTATCAAGTATTTATAACAAAAGTAGAGCATTATCTGAAGCAGTTAGTTGGCTCCATTTTCTAACTACAGGTACCTCCTTTAGCAATGAAACAACCACAAAAAAGATCATTCAGAGGAGAAAGGAAAAGGGAAACACTGTTTTTATATTTCTCAATGCAAAATGTGAAACTCTTTTTCATGCAGAGGTTATTTTCCTTTTCTTGGAGTTGTCTCTGCTGAAGCAGGAGAGCAATATCAACAAATAGACAGCAGGTGTGTTAAAAAGAACAAGAAAGCTTTTAACACCAATCTAACATGGTAAGAGCCGGAGAAACTTCTCTAAGAATTTGATACTTGGCATCAAGTTAGTATATAATCCTAATTCCCAGTGCAGCTGACTAGGGAAAAATGAGTGCTCAGTGCTAGTTAGGCTCAGTTATTTTCACTTTGAATTTCCTGTTCGCTTCAGATTCTAAATATTCTCAGAACACACAAATGCAAAACCAACTGACAGTGCCTTCAACAGAAATGAACAAAAAGCAAAGCCAAGCCTCTTCAGGTTAGCTTTAGGCAGCAATGCACTGAAAGCAAATAGCTACATTATCACTTAGATGAAGAACAAGAGAGTTGCAGATAATGCAGAGAAGACTTTTTGAAATACTTATCTGCCAAATTTAAATACTTCCTGCAAGATTGCTTGTGTGTGTGTATGCACAAATGAACATATATGCTTACATATTTTAGAGCTTCAATTGTAATGTTTTGTAAATTTTGGGTTATTTTTCTGAGTTTATATCTTGAACTTTGATTTTCCTCTTCTGTTTCTCATTCTTTGTTTTGCATTGCATATTTTCCTTATGTTCTTCCATTTGTGCTTTCCCTAGTCAAGTAAAATTAGTTTGTACATGTTTTCAGTTTATTCTGTGTAGAGTTATAAAGTTATTTGAATGATACATTGACTTTATGTAACTAGAATATGTATTTCTCTAACATTACCTGTGACTATTTTTGATAGTCTGAGGTGTAATGCGTTTTCAGGTGATGGATTCTTTTTAAATTGGAACTTCTGTCTTCAAATTCTGTTACTAAATTGTCCACTTAATTCAGCAACAGGCTGGCATTTTCTTGTTCATCCTTTCACAACCAATGTAGTAGAAGCTCTTGTTGCCCTCAACATTCCTTGCAAGTGTCAAATCAAGGTGAGCTTCAGCTCTCCTGACACTATCCCTACATGCCTGGGCAATGCCTCTAAACTCCTCCCATGCAGTCTGTCCCTGTTTGCACCCCTTTGCATACTTGCATTTGAGCTCTGACAGTCTACTTAGACAAGCAGGTCTCCTACTTGTATATTTTAATAGATCTGCCAGTTTTCCTGAGCTCCTTTGCTCTTCAGAGCTGGTTCCTATGGCCATGTACCAGTTCCTTCAGTAAACTCAAGTCTGCTCTCCTGAAGCTCTACATCTGTGCTCTGCTACTTGCCTTCTTCCCTCAGGATCTTGGAATTAGAGAGTTGTAGAATGACTTGAGTTGGAAAGGGACCTTTAAAGATCATCCAGTTCCATCTTCCTCACAATGGTCAGTGATGCCACCCACTAGATCAGGTTGCTTGGGGTCCCATCCATCCTGGCCTTGAACAGTTTGAGGGATGGGACATCCACAACCACTCTGGTCAACTTGTTCCAGTGCCTCACCACCCTCACAGTAAAGAATGTCTTCCGAACATCTAATCAAAGAAAAATCTTTCCTCTCCTAGTTTAAAATCATTCCCCCTTGTCCTGTCGCTATCTGCTTGTGTAAAAAATCCCTCTACGTCTTTTTTATAAGCTCCCTTTATGCACTAGAAGGTCACAGAGAAATCTCTCTGGAGCCTTCTGCAAGAAACTGAGTTCGAATCTCACTGAATTATTTGGGTCAGAACAAACCCGAGTGTATGTGCGGGTGGTGTACAGAAGCTGTTGTTTCCTCCAGGGACGACCAAGCCTGCAGCCCCACAACAGGCACATGGCTGCAGCTGCTGTGGGGAAGGCAAATGCTTCTGCCTTGGTTATATGTTATGCCTGTATAACTTTTTGCCAAAATGTTTATTTTCTCACTAAATTAAAGGAAATTCTCTTAGGGAGATGTATACTGTGTTTTCTCTGTACATGACTTCGAGATAATAACAGACTAAAGGCTTTTCAAAAGTATGGTGGGCAAACTTTATTTTCTTAAATGTATTTTAAAAGTAATACTTTCAATTGAACTTGTAGCTGCAGGGCTGGGATTCAAGGCTTCTCTTCTCCATGCTGAGTATGTTCAAGTATACTAGTTGATGGTTGCTACAGCCAAAGATGCCTTTGACTGTCGTATCTCCAACCAATTTTTCATTGTTCTAGAACAGCTGTGTGCTACCATTATTGGCCCTTCCAGTGTATATATCAACAAGTTGTTCCTGATAGCCTCCAAAAATTAACTGGGTTCCTTGTGCCCTGCTGTGTTGCCCTTCCAGTGAATGTCAGAGTCTAATGTCTCTTATAAGAATGAGGATTTGTGGGTAAGAGACTTCTTTGAGTTGTAGAGAAGACTTGACCCCATTCCTCATGTAATGTTCTCCCAACATTCTGTAATGTGCTCCCAACACAATGCCATCCTTATGGGTCTCTTTGGTGTTCCTCATTCCCAGGCTGCCTGAGACTTCTTGGTGCCCGTGGAGTGTGAGGCAGAAACAAAATGTTATTAGTAGTGCCTAAACTGAATAAATGAGTACAGAGATGGTTGGATTGAAAATGAAACATCAGTGAAAAAAAAAATTCTGAGAATTTGGTCATATGTTGCTTTTTTCAATACATTATCTAGCATTGTATTTAGCCCTGTGTATGTATGGCTAAATGGATAGTGTTTTTAAAAAAGTCTGCAGTTATGTTTTACTCTGCAAGTTTTTATGTGCGAGGTGTAGTCAGCTTTGTTATTGAAAGCAAAATGTTGCCTTACCTTCTACTAAAACTTTGTTCACTTACTAGAATTTCATTATTTTGGCAGTTTTAGTGTGGCGTTTTCTTGTGAACCTCTGTCTTACTGTGGTAAGCTGAAAAGTAGCCCTGTTTAAATATAGCTTCTACTGTATCTTACTGAGGCTTTTCATGTCTTTATTGTGACTTGAGAAATTGTTGTATGGGGGTTTTAAGATTCGGAGACTTTCTTGTTTCCAAAGTGTAGTTAACACCACAATAGTCACTAATTAAATAGCTTGGTGTCTTTAAATTTGTGAGTCTTGCCCACAGGCTTGCAGTGTGAGGTTGTTGCCTAGTTGACATTTTGATAAGAAATGTGTGTGCATCATAGCCTTGTTCTTGGCTCTGTTTGGCCATCTGATTGGCAAAATGCTTCTGCTTTGTATAAAGAGCATCATGCTCATCTTTCTTAATTCACTAGCAGTGTCAGGATGATTCCTGAAACCTGTTGCCTGTATGTAGCACATACACTGAATTGTGGGTGTATGTGTATGCCATGAGTATACTTGACCTTGGGCTTTTTTATGCACAGCCATCTGAGGATACTGAAGTTAGTGTAGTTCAGATAGGCTATACTTTTGGAAAAAAGTTATTAGTTTTTGAACATGTGAACAGCATATTGAAAAAAGCTATCGGTAGAATAATTTTGATTGGAGGCAGTTATGAAATGGGAGAGATCTGCTGCCAGTTCTTGAAGACATTTGAGAAAGTCTCTGCCTTTTCTTTTCATGCTAATCAACTTACTTCATTCTATGGCCCCTGCAGAGTTTATTTCTCAGCTGTTACTGTCCTTCCATATTTTCACCTGCTTATTAAATGAACTTTAGTTTATTTTTTACCTTGCTTGCCTGTTGTACTATTTCCCTTGCTTTCCTTTATCTCCAGATGCCTTTAATATTTACAAGCAATATAGTGTGTCTGTCTGCTAGCTGTGTCTTGAATCCATTTTGGTTTGATTTTTCTAAGTTTCTGCCCTAAAAAAGGTTCTTGTTACTGTGATGAATGATCTCTCTCTGACAGAATTCCAAGGTTTGTTCAATATCCTCATTTGTCTTAGTATCTTTGTACTTCAGACCAGTAATTATTTCTTCTTTTCTGACATGTTATATTTGCTCTGTATTAGTGATTTTGTTCTTGCCTAGGTTTTATTTAGTCCATTTATTTTTTTCTGAGGATGGGTGATCCTGGCAGCTTTGTGTTCTGTCTCTTAAGTATTTATTATACTTGCGGCCTAAAAAATAAAATTACTAAATTGTCTTTTGTACTATTTCACATCTGAAATTCAGTGAATTTGCTTACAGCCTTTCAGTCAAAATAAAGAATTCTTCTGTGATTTTACATTTTAATTGTTTTCAGCTATCTCCATTGTTCAGATTTTCAGTCTGAGGCCAGATGGATTATTTAATTTTTGCTTTTTCTGGTCATCCCAAGTCCAGACCATTTTTCGAGCTTTAATTTATTATCTTCAGTACTTCTAGAACTCATGGGTTTTTTTCAGCACAGATGGGCTTGGAAAACAGATCTATAGTTGTGTCTCACTGGGTTTTTCTTAGAATTGTGGAATGGTTTGGGTTGCAAGGGACCTTAAAGATTGTCTAGTTTCAATCCCCCTGCCATGGGCAAGGACACCTTCCACTACACCAGGTTGCTCAGAGCCCCGTCCAGTCTGGCCTTGAACACTTCCCAGAACGGGGCATCCACAGCTGCTCTGGGCAACCCGTTTCAGTGCCTCACCACCCTCACAGTGAAGAATTTCTTCCTTATATTTAATCTAAACGCACTCTATTTCAATATAGAGCCATTGCCCCTTCTCCTGTCGCTACATGCCCGTCTCCAACCTTAGTGATTCCACAATTTCAGCTTCTCTGTTCATTGGTCCTCTATCACATGAACACAAGGGAAAAAAAAAAATCCATCCATCTTTATGAAGCATGCAAGGAATTGGTCTTCTGCTGCACTTCATTGTTGTTAATATTTTATCAATATTTATATAAAACTGCAGTTAGTTTGCTAAGGCATCAAAAGGCATGTTCAGAGTTTTGTCTCCTGCTTCTCTCCTGAATTTGGCTGGAGGACAATAGTGAATGCCAGTAAGGGATGAGTCCCTGTAGTGCTTGAATAACTCTGATAATCCGGGGGTATGGCAGTGATGGTGACTGTTTCTGCACCACATTCAAAGGGATTTCTAGTTTTAATAGGACTTGGTCTCAGAGTACTCGTAAGCAGCAGCATTTTCAGCTTGACAGATTGGCAGTCACAGTGGTGGGAACTGACTGAATACAAAGCCTCGAAGTGACTGTTGCTTGGCTGAAGGAAAGTAACACAGCTGTTGCTTTTAATGCATATGAAAGTAGACTTGAGTGTATGTGATCTAATAAATGTGGGCTTAATGTTAAAAAGTCACAGCACCCGGTTGCATTAGCGGCGATAAGGGAGCGGTGGAGAGAGTGAATATGCAGTGTGACTTAGGTTGATATTGCCCTTTTACAGTGCATGATGCTCAGAAGGATTCTGTTGTCTAGGTAACAGGGTCTGTACTTCATTTCTTAAGAAAGATGGAACAGATGTTCCTGCAAGAAGCAACCAATTATCACCAGTGGCAGTATTTAAACTAATTGGTTTGTTGTTACATTCAGCCCAATTCATATGCTATGAATTGTGGAGAAAATTTAAAGAAAGGAATCTTCCTTGCATGGCTGTTTCTGAATGAGATTTTAAAAAAATATTTGTAGTCTATAAAGTAGCAATCATCAGTGTGTCTTTTCATACTTCCATTTATCATAGCATTGTCTTCTATATAATTCAGTCTTTTAATTTGATATTCGTAGTATCTCTTTTGTCATCATTGAATCCCATTGCTCCATCACATCTATGTCGCGTCATACTAACTTATTTTGTTTATCAAAATGATATTTTTTGGTGGCAAAGTCCAGGCACAGTAACTTGGATAGGAACTGTGCCATAAAAAGTTGGGGCAAAAAGGAAGCCATATAGACAGGTGTATACATGTAACCCCCCCCTATGTGCAGCTTAAATGGAGACATAACTTGTGTGTGGTGGGATAAGCAGGTGGTGACAGTGCAAGAGAGTAAAGCTTGAGGGGACAGCGTGGAACAAGTCGTTGTTACATTGGCAGTGTGCCTTGTTTTTATGAAAAGTTGTGCTAAAGTAACCTCATGTACGCATTAAAGTGTTTATTTTTTTCATGGATATAGCTTTGGCAGCCTGGAAGATGATTGCGGTCCTTATAGCATCAGCTAGGCTCTTGTATTTCTACATCTAGGGGGAGGTGTGTATGTAAATCCATTTTTATACCTTTGGGATAAAAATCTGATGTTGAGTATTGGATAAGAAGAGAGGGCACTGGGACCAGATTCTCAGAGCACTGTTTGTGAGTCCTTAGCAAAGCTAAGCCATAACATTATGCATTTTAGACAAAAGATCTGGCCCATTGCCTGAACTTTTCCGTGCTTCTTGCCAAACATAAAAGGCAAGTATTGTATGTTTTTTAGGTAGGGCAAGGACAAAAAACATGTTTTTTGTCTTGGCAGTGATAGGATAAAGGAAGAATCCTTGACCTACTCTCTTTTTATCGACTCTGATAAAGGACGTGCTGTTTTAATTTTTATCTAACTGTGGAAAATGCCATAATGAGTGGAAACGAAGTGCATGTTGCACTTCTTAGATTATTTGACTGAGTTATCCTATTGTACAGTAGTGACATGTTGATTGGGACAAAATGTCTTACTACATTCAGTTATTTCAGTAACCATTGTAAAACATTTGCAGTCTGAGATGGAAAAAAAATATTATTTCTAGGGTTTTTTAATCCTTTTTACTAGCCTACTTGCGTGTGACTTGTAATGTTTTACTTGTTATCCTTCCTCTGACTCTGGCTTCTGGCTCTTTTTTTATGAACTCTACTGGGTTAGTCCTCTGTAATTTAATGCAGATAATGCATCCAGTCACTTAGCTGTATGTGTTAGTTTGTGTTTGCTTCTTCATTCGGGAGAAATACTACTTCAGTGTTTGTGTTCACTGTCAGATATGCTCTTTCATTGTTCTTTTCAAATGCTGTTGTCTAATTTCTATTCCAAACCTTTTCTTTGTTGTATAGTTTCTTCTTTGTGTAGTTTCCTTCATATTCTGTTGCTTAGACTTCCTTATGATATCTGTGGTGTAAGAATTCATGGCTTCTCGTTTGTGACTTCATTCCTGCTTTCTTTTCTTCTTGATGCACTTTTTGGTTCTCCTTGTGTTTTCATATTTTATCACAGGGTCTGTCAGAAGGAATATTTACTACTTTTGCTGCTTCTTTTGTGTTCTAGAGTGCTTTTAAAAAATCTTACAGTCAGCTTCTGTAGATTTTTCACCTGCTCTCATGAGAGTTTTCTCCGTTTTTACAGTTCAGTTATATCACATATTGCCATTCCCAGGTTCTTTTCACTACCCTTGACACACACTGTGAGCCCTCCTCTTCTGCCATTCGTTTTTGTACAAATCATTCCAACTGATTTTATTCCTGAAGGTCATGGCCAAAGGATAAAAGAATTTGACAAGTACTATATATTTTTCTATTTTCTATCCTTGGACATAGAAGCTTCTTCCTTATGCCCTTTCTTTTCCCTGCACTGGTTCCTTTCCCTTATGTCTTGTTCTTTACCTCCTCTTTCTGACCTTCTGCTCACAACACAGCCTGCCATCTTAAGTAACCTCACTGTCATGGGAACTAATGCTTAAAAGAGGAAAACAAGGGGGCACTTCTGCCAGAAGGTTGGTGGGCCTTTGGACTTTGTGCCAAGGTTAGGATGGGTGTTTGCTGAATTGGACACGTTTCTGAGTCTCTCCCACCTTGACGTTTTCTGTATTTGCTTTTTGCTTTCCCCTGCACTAGTCTTTGCCTCAGTCTTGTTTTCCTATGTAGTTCATTCGTTTTTGTATTCTTTTTTTCCATTTCCCACTCCTCACCTCATCAACACCATTTTTTATCCTTTTCAGCTTTGCTAGTATCCCCTGCTTTTTTTTTCCCTCTTTCTTACCATTTCCACAGTTGCATTCCTCACCTCTGATACAGAGACTACAGTAGTGTGTCTTTGTCCTGTGGTCTAGCATCTTTCTACAAGGTCTTGTGTGTCTTCTCACTTCTGATTCCAGCTCTGCCATTCCTCGTGCTCACGGTGTTGCTGAGCAGAGCCTCAGTAAGCTGCAGCCTGTGTCCCTTTCCTCCTGCTGGCTGTCATGCTGATTGTCTTTTCCCTGGAATAGCTCTCCTGACCAGCTTTTCCTTCACTTTCCTACTGCTTCTCTTTCTGTAGTGAGTTTCATGTCCATTGCCCCAGAAGTCAGCCTTCTCCTCAGGACTGAGCTAAGCAAGAGAAAAATGAGAACTTCCTCCTTTGTTTTAGTGCTATAGATCTGACCTGTGTCATTTAACAGCCCTAAAGGTCTTTTTACAGAGTATGCTTAAATAATATTTTTTTCCCCCAAGGGAAAGTGAAGCATCAGGTGGCAGTTTGATGATAAAAAATTGCTTAGCCTGGTTTTGTTTCTTTGCTAACCTGTGCAGAAGTGCAAAAGACCTCATAGTACTGGGCAGCTTGTGCAATAAAACTGTTTACATCTATCAGCATTGGATTTTAATGTAGTGGAAACTGGAGAAAAACTACCCTACCTATTTACAGACAGTGATGGCTTCTTGAATGATTGTTACTTTAGTGCAGATTGAGGTTAGGGTAAAATCTTTGAATCTTTGCCACTCTTCTTCTGATAACAGTTCCAAGTTTAGGAGCAGTCAGAAAAGCAAACTTGAAGTCACTCAAATAACTTTCAAATGAATTTCTAAAGTTGAGGCCTGAGAGCAAACCACATTTGGTCAACCACATAAATCCCTGCTATGTTCGGATGTTGAGTGACTTTGTGCTATCCTGATCTTTCCACCTCAGAAAGGATACAGTAGTATTAGAAAAGGTAAAGAGAAAGGGAATGGAGAAAATGGATGATACAAAACTACTTCCATATGAATAGAGACAAAATAGACTGGGAATTTGTGGGTTGGAAGAGAGAGAAGCTGAAGGAAGAGGCAGGAGTTCTAAGATCATAGACTTTGATGGAAAATTTAATTAGGGAATTGTTACTCAGTGTTTATCAGAACAGAAGAACTAGGGCAACCAAGGAAGATAGCCAGTCTCTGGTTCTCAAATCCTTGATTTGGTGGGTTTCTGGAAGTTGACTGCTCATATCCCAAAAGACTTGTACTGTCTGTGCAATGGTCGACCTCTTGTTTTCCTTGGTGTTTGCCCCTGCTACATCAGGGGCAGCATAGTAAGCAGACTTGAAACGAGTCTTGAGTCTGAATCAAGCACAGCAGCTCTTACTTCTTTGACTAGGAACACACATGAATTATGTGGTTTTTCCTCATCAGTGGTGTTCATGTAAATGGCTAAATGTTAACAGTCTGTTGTCCAGTAGTGCTCAGACTAGAAAATTAGGAGCAACAAACAGGCAGGAGGCTTGCTGTATTCTTGGGGATTCTTAGTAGTGGCTGATGGCATCATTGTGTAAGAAATTTTTCTGACTTTTGAAAGATGTATTTCTTTTTCTTCAGGCAGTCTTAAGTTGTTGTTTCAGAAGGAAGATGCACATAAATGAACTCTGTAATTTTGACTGGGACTATAAAAATGTTATTTGCTGCTGCTAATTGCATGCTTAATGAAATACTGGAAGAGTTCTGTTGCAGGACATGAGTGACTTCCCATTATTTGTTTCTGTATGACAAGTGGGACAGGGTCTGCACTCGCTTCTCAGGAAGAAACGCTAATGTGAGTGTTTGTGTTCTGTTGTTTTCAAGGCTGCGCAGCTTTTGCTGCCTTGGGCGAAAAGTCAGTTTAGTACCCATTTCCTTACAGTAAAAGTTACTTTAGAGAAAGGTTATATTCAGTGGGAGGTAAATGCAGAATGCCACATGCTTAACCTCTTATGTTGGTAAATATTAACCAGTTACTAGTTTGTACTGTTTTTTTCATCTTATTGCCTACTGTTGTTTCAAAAGCTCTCTTACAAAAGTGATGTTGTTCTGAGTCCTTGTGGGTTGCCATAAGAGCATATTTACTGTATCTTGTTTATATTCTTATGTCTTTGCTCACCAATTTTGTAAATTTCATTAAGCCACCTTCTGAGCCTTCCTGAACTGGATCCTTACTTATTGAAGGAAATACTGAATTTGCTGCATTCTTTTTCCCCAGAAGAATTTTTTCCAATTTTCTTCTTTCCAATGAAGAATTTTTCATATTTAATGGAAGAATGAGGAAATAGCAGGCTTTAGATTACAGACTGACTCTTTTTATCCAGTTGCAGTCTGATCCTGAGAGTATGAGAGGAATCTTGTGGTAGGCGTTTAATGACTTGGGAGACTGCCAACGAGTATCTTGTTTTAGCTTGCTTTGCACATTAGATTTGTCTAATGTGTGGCTAAAGATTGCAGAAAATTTGGGTAAAAAGCGAAAACCTACGTGCAAAAGCAGAACAAATTTAACAGGTAATTGTGTTAATCACCGCTAAGAGCATTCTAGCATTGTGCTTCCAGAGTGAAATGCTGAATTTGTTGTAAATAACTGTCAACAAACTACTTATATAAATAATTCTTGAGTAAAAACTCTGAAAGAGCAATATTCTTCAATTAATCTGATCTGGAAACAATGTACTAGAAACCGGATTTGAAACCTATGTGCAAAATTTTTGCTATTTTAAACAGACCAAAGTTAACAAAAGGAAGTTAAGAACCAAAAATAATACTTGCATTCTCTCCTCCTGTCCACAGGCATGTTTCTCATTTGGAGCAGGGTATTAGACTCCATTTATACTTGCAACTATGGGCTTGTCTGTTATCTTGTTTAAGTAGAAGTAAGACATTAAAGGACGTCAGTTGAAGTATATCAAATTTTAATGAATGCTGTCATTCAGAACTGACGCGGCTTTGCTTTGATTCCCATAAGGAACAGAGGTTTAATGTGTTTTGAATTCATACCTCTGATTCAATTTACTTTTTATTTAAAGAAGACTTGAACTATAATTTATGTATCTGAATGCCTGCATTCCAGTCTAGAGTAAGTAGAATGAGTACGTATAAAGGGATTTTTTTTTTTTCTTTTTCTCTCTCTTTAACTATATGAAGGTAATATTTTCTTTTAATCCTGAAATGCTAATTATGTCACACAGTACTGTCACTGAAAACTTGACATGATCTACAAGATTGTGTTACTCCTCCATGAAAAATCTGCTATTTCTGTGATTCAGCCTCATGTGAACAGTACCTAACAGAATTGTATCCCGACTGGATGTTGCTGTTGTGTTGCTGG
>WEIV01028401.1:42495-67960 GCA_013390005.1 Calyptomena viridis | reverse complement strand
CCCCCCCCCCCCCACAGGAGGGTGTTGGATTAATACTTTGTATTATCAGAAGAGTGCCTTTTTAGTATGCTATTGGAAATGAGAAATTGTTGTTAGACTGTTGCCTAATTATAGCACTTCATAGATATTCCTGTGTACTTTTGTATGGGAGAAATAATTATGTGTAAATGTGTAAATTGAGGAATTGGGTGTGACAGTACTCAGCAGCAACTTACTCAACTTTGAACTGTAAACCGAGTAGGGGTAGACTTAAATTCTGAACTTGGATTTGTAACACTAGGCATACACACTTCAGAAGCTGCATAGGCTTGAAGTTACATGATGTATGCAACATTTCTTGGCTCTTTGCAGGACTGGGATACCTTCCTTCAGGCTGTAGGGAATCAACTCTAGTCACCTGGAATATTGTCCTAAAGTGCTTGAGCTGTGCCTTTTCAGGTGCTCTGTCCCTTGTGTTCTGCAGGTCAGAGCATTGGGGAGGACTGAAGACAGGTTTGCCACTTGGTGGTGGGAGTGCTTTGGTTATTGAGCCATCAGATTGAGAAGAGATACTGGCAGTCTCCCAGCAAACTTGTTACGGAGCCAAATCTGTTATGCACCCTGTAAGAGAACCCTTCACTGGTTGAATTTACAGGTGGTTTTGGCAGAGATTAGATATGGGTGTTAGAGCAGCTTAGCAAGTGTGACAACACTTGATGTTCTCTGGGTCTGTATAGAAGCAAATGCAGGAAATTTTCATATCGTAGGATACAAAACTTCAGGTTCAAAAGCAGAGGCACAGAATTTCACTTTGCTGAGTCCAGGAGACATATTTACCAAGCTCTAAGGCTGGCTGGTCACTGTCACTATTTGGGTGCAAGGAGTTGTTGGGTGGAAGTTTTTCAAGATCTTCTTTCAAATTTTATTTATTATGCCAGACTATCACAAAAATGAAAAAATACTTTAGTAGTAAAAACATTAATCAAAAAGTTAGTTAAGTAGAGGAGATAATAAGTAAACTTTAGGACTGAAGGGGTAACATAGGCTGTACAAAAATTATCATTTCAGGATAGTGTTGCAATCCATCCAATATTTTGCACAGGTTAGAAATTTATTACTTCTTGAGCAATGGATCACTGTGGTACCATAATTAATTATATTGAGGTTGGAAAACATAACTTTTGGTCGTTCTTTACCAAAACATTGTCCTATTACTCTAGTTCATATACCATTTATCATTTTGAAGTCTTTTTGAGAGGAATATCTACTTTGGAAAATGGATGATTGATCAGAATTGATGTCTTGTCTTAGTATTAGTCCTTCTGCAGAGGTTTTGGAAAACCTCAGTTGCCCTCAGTGTTTATTCAGTGTGAGATAGAGTGCAAGAAGAAGGTGATAGCTGGTTACTTGGAAGTCAGGAAAGTGTGGAAATGTTAGAATAAGCCCTGAAGAGAAAACTAGTTGCAGTTTAAAAACCCAGATGGAATGCGTAAGTTTATGGAATTATATTGTGGTACTTCTGAATTTTAAAGAGGTATTAGCAAAGTGGTGTGTTGTGTGCTGTCCCCCCCTCCTTCTAAAGTTTTAATATAGCTTTAGGAGTCTTTTCTTTATTCACTTTATGGGAAATTTCTTTATCTTCGCAGTAACAGGAAAAATTTCTAGGCAACCAAAAAGCAAATTCAGGGTGTCTTAAAATTTTCAGAAAATACAAACATTCCCTATTGCTTTTTCAGATTACTTTCTGTAGATGTTTTCAATTTAGATGTTGGTGTTATCTGAGCAGATGAATATTCTTTTATTTTATTGTAGGCCAAATAAAGAGAAAAATCTCAGAGAGTGCACATCTTAATTTATCTATACCTTTCCATTGGGAGGAGAATGGTTATTACCAAGTCTCTGTCAAATGGACCAAAATTTACTACAGAATTGCCTTTGACAGAGGAGACAGTATAAAATTCAATTGTCCTAAAGGAAATAAGGTTTCCTTTGGGAAGGTGCTTAAGTTTAATGAAAATTCAGATGTATTTTATAGAAAAGATGTTGAAAAAAATTACATATTTAGTATGTGCACTGGAACTATAAATTGATATTGTGTGGTCTTAATGTCAGCATTTCCTTATATAGTTGTATTAACTAAAGAATTTATTGTTTTGGAAATAATTTTACAGTAGTCCTTTCTATTTAAAAATCTCTGCTATGGTATATGATATTGGTAACTAAGAAATGACAAGAATCCTTATGCTTATATTCTGGCCCATGTTCTTCACGAAAAATGCTGAAGCTACTTGATTTTCTTTTGTTGGGAACCTCAAGAATTAAAAACGCAGTTATTCTAGTTTCTATTTCCTTTATTTTAGTTAAAATGTAGTACTTTTGAAAAGTCTTTTGCCAAGCTTTTGTTTCAGAATAATGTTATTTAGCAATGCCAGACCATTTTCAGCTCCCAAAATGAAAATATTTATAGAATAAATACTTTCTTAATCCTTCTCATAGGAGGAGGGTGGGGCAGGTTTTTGTCCTCTTCCTGTCCTGACATTTGGCAATTTACTGGCTAGATTCCATTCAGTGTCTTTTTACTTCTTTATTTTTTAAAATCTACTTGATCTTTCTCTTGTGGGAATTTGGAAACCTCACAGTTGGGGGGCTGTGTGCTTTAGACAGATGGAGGGGTGAAGAAAGGAGAAGTTTGAAGGATGTGTAGAACAGACTTGTTTCAATATGAAGGACTGCTTGGGATCAAACTGATGAAAATTGGTGCGTGTGTAGGAGAGTTAGAGAGAAGGAGAGTCTGCTTGGAACCAGCTTTAAAATATTTTAGCTTGTTGATTTTAAATTGGAGCATGCTTTGTAAACTGAGGCAGTAAACTCCTAGCAGTTTGTGTCGGAATGGCACTTGTCCATTTCTGGTATTTCACTCTGCTTTCCCTACTTGGTTTTGTAATGCCAAAGACTGTCCAAGGACAGGCCTTTCCAGACCAGTGTACAAAGAATATCCTCTCTGAAGCAGAGCTTAAGCTGATGCCTAAGTTTACCTTTCTTCTTGGGTTCTTTGGATGGTGTCTTTTTTTCCTTTTTTGTGTGTGTGTAGGTATATATAAATATATCCTTGTCCATTTTTGTTGCTGGCATCTTTTTGGGACCTCTCATATCTGTGCCAGCCATGGACAGCTTAAAGCTGGAAACAAACACTCCATACCTGCTCAGTTTAAAGCTATTACTATAAATATTTCTTTTTTTTTTATGGCACTTCAGTTGCGCAGTAAATCTGGAATTTTCATTTTTTCAAGTAAAAAAGGGAATCTATCTGTAGCACAATTAGCAAAGGATTGTTCTTACAAGTTGGTGTTGGGTTTTTTTTTGAGAGACCCATATATACCTCCCTGAGGGAGAAGCTGCAGCAGAGGATCTAAATGGAAAGGATAATACTATTAAGAGAGGAGAGGATCTAGGATTGATTAATAACATCTAAATAAGTTGGAATTTTAAGACCTTCTGAAGAAGTAAAGTGATGCTCTTTAGGTTCCTTTGGAAAGCTCAGTTTCAATGAAAAAGCAATTTCAGTGACCCTAGAGGCTTTATTCATCACACAAGAGCCAGCTTTAAAATTCTACACCATGCAATTGCTTTTATGAGCCATCAGGCTCATGGTTTAGTCTTCCCTGTGATTTCTTGTGATCCACATTTCTGCCCATTAAAGGTTTTGGTTCTAACCATGAAAACAGTAGAATGCAGTATGGTATGCATTTCCATGCAAGAAACTACCAAGACTGCTTCAGATCGGTTTAAGTACATGTCTCGAAAGACTGAAATAAAGTATGTGAAAGATAGGAAACCACCTTAGATGAGATTGGCCTCTGAATAAATTTCTGAAGATGATTATGGGATTTGTCATCACTGACACAGAAATACATGTTTGTTGCAAGATTTATTGTTGTCAGTAGTGAGAGCACTGTTTGTCTTCCTGTTTTCTCTAATTTTTCTTATGTTTCCTTCACGGTGAGATGAAAGTGTCTGTTCTCGCTCTGCTTTTGTAAGTGGTAGCTAGAAAGCATTTTTCATCCTGTGGTGTGAAAGTAGTTCTGTGCAAGATTTATTTCTTTGAGGAATGTTCTGTTTGATTGTTTTCAAATGTGCTCATAATAGATCACGTTGTTTATACGGGTAACACTGTAACTCTTCTAATCACAAAAGTTGTCTTTTTCCTTTTGGGAGAAGAAGAGAACTTCTCATAGCTCAAAAGAGCAAGACACTTCCTAGTTCCTAGTCTGCTTGATGTGAAAGCTACTTGCATTATATGGTGATAGACAATTTGCAGGCTCAGTTTGAAAAGTTTAAACAAAATTGCTCTAGGAGCTCACTGTCAATCAGTACATGAGCTTTTCTATCTGCTGAAGGTGATCAGTAGAACATCACTAAACCTATCTTTTGTGAAGGCTTCTATACAAGCAAATACTGCACAGGCATCTATCTAGTGAATCTAGTGGCTGACATAGCTAATTCGTAGGGTAAATTTGTTTTCTAATGTTGATCAAGCTGCACATGAGATGCAATGTTTTCCCTGCTTTTGAGAAGCTATTCCTGAACCTTCCTCTTCGAGATGCCATTTTGCAGGGTCATTTTCTCTCTTATCATTTGCATCTTTCTATTCTTGAACCATGGTTATCATTTAGTGTAAGGATTTCTTTCATCTTTAGTGTTCATGTCCTTGTATTTTAGTGAGTATCTATCTTATTTCCTTTCAATATTTGATCCATTACTGTAATTGAGAGAGCTTTTTATTCCCTGTTGAGAGAGAGAGATTCTTTGCTCCTTTGCTCACCCTTTTCTTCTTTCAGTTTATGTGTGTGGATGGGGAGGTGTTTGAGCATAGGTAAAGAACACCACATATAGAATTCTAAAAATATATCACAGAAGCCTTTTATGTATTGATATCAATAGATCCCTGTCTCTCCCATAAATACATCAATTAGGGTATCTAACATCAGATTTACCCACTTAATTTTTTTTGGTTTATGGCAATCCAGTTCTTCCTGTTTGTCTCCTGCACCTGGTGACTTCTCAGTCTGTAGCAGAAATTCTTGGTTGGTTTCAAAGTACATGAATTCATATTTCATGCTGTTAATGTCATCCCATTTCTCTTACTCTGTTTATTGAGTCACAGAATAAAGTAGCATAAAAAATGATGCATTAGCACACTCCTTTTCTTCATTGGGAATGGTGTCTTTATTTAAACATCTAATTTAATTCACACTGATTTTGATGCTAAGATGGGTTTTATTAATAAACACAATGTTTGTTCCCCAAATAGTTAATATATAGAACTACTTTGCCTGGAAATGTGTACCACTGTCAGCTGCCTCCATAGGTAGTTTCTTGTTCACCTTGTTCAACTTGTTGTGATTGTCATCTTTCCTATCTGATGAAGTACTTAGAGTTATTGTAAGGTTTAGATTTCAACACAAGCAGATGTGTGTTCAAAATCCATGATCAGATAAGAAACCAGGGTAGTTTTTTTAACACATTTTTCTTTATGTTCGTTGTTTCAAAGTAGTTTTTTTGCATGCTTTGGATTTACAAGTCTGCAAATACCTTGTGTCCTTCTGTGTCACATCTCAGTGTGATGGGTGATCACTGATGAATTTCAGTGATGTATGTGATGTATTTGCTCATCATCTGATATCACCTCTGGGTTTTGCTTGTATCTGAACTTGTGCTAATTTTCACTCTCTGACACCTGAGGCATTTCCATTATCAATGTGTTCATTCCATGATCAGTATTTTAACTATTCCTAAAACCTGAAGTAAAACATTTTAGATTTTTATTTTTGTGATACCCCACTGTNGGAGAGAAGAAGAAGAAATCAAAAGTCCAGGAAAATGCAGAGGTCCAAGTCTCTTCCTTAAGAGGAAAAAAAAAAAACAACCAGAACTCTCGCTGGAAAAAAGCTAGCAGGCTAGAAGGCCCCCTCTGCCTTTTCAGCCAGGCTGCTGAAAGAAAAAAGCCACACCAAAACCAAAACTGCAGAGCAGCAGAGCAGAATTGACCTTGAGACAGTAGAATTGTTTTGAAAAGATTTCTCTAGCTAGTTTTTTTTCTCTCCGCTCTTGGGGCTCAGTTTTAAAAGCATAAGATGAATTTTTTTTCTCCTGGAGGAGAGGAGACGAATATGGGATAATCATAAAGTCACCCCAAGACACCCACTTTGAGTTTCTTATTCTTTTGCACTTTCTTCTGGTCCTTCTCTGTCTAGACAATCTTTACCATTTATTTTTACTTTCCATGTGAAGTCTACTCAGCATGACTGCTGACACATTACATTTCCAATGCTTCAAACTCCTATATCAATTCTGTTGCTAACTTAACTTTTTTTCAGGCATCAGAAACTTTCCCTCATGACCTCCTCCTGTCCCCTGCTATGAGACACTCACTTGTGAGTGAAATTATCAGTGACCCTCATGAGAGAACTTACTCATCAGACAACCAAAGAAATTACTAGCAATTCTGCATGTAGTGTGCACCCACTTGGGAATATTACAAGCTGTTCTGTGCTATTTGGGCTATCCAAATGCAGCATTTTAAGACTTTAGGCTGTGACATCAGCTAAGAAAGGTGTTAAGTAGAGATGCCTTTACAATTCCCTTGATAATTATGACAATACTCCTCCTCCTCCTCTTCTAATATGTTTACATGAAATGCACTGTGCAGGACAGTCAGAGTTGTCCAGATGTTGACAATTCACAGTGATGTCCTTCTCAATGTCTTTCTGCCTAAACTGCCTTGCGTGCTGTTACTAAAAAAGAAATGTACTGTAACTCACCTGAGACACAGGTCTTTATTAGTATTTTGCTGAAAGTTGAGTATGATGGAACTTAAATTTTAGAGGAACATTAAGTTAAAGTACTATTAAAAGATGATGCTGTTTTCATTTAGTAATTAATTCTGGTAGTTACAGATCCTTTTTATGTTCAGGTTGTAATAAAATGTCAGGTACACTAGAATCTTTCAATTACTAAGAGAGTGTATTAATTTCTTCCTTCTAACTCTAGACTTGAATTAACCAAATCTCCAAATTTATTTACTTCTAAACAAGACTTAAATGAAACATAATACCAATATTATTCTTCTTATCTGTTTTGTGTGTTTAAAGTTTATATGGCAATCTTTGCCACAAGAGAGCTGCAGACAATGATGTACCACATCCCTGAAGTTCATGTGGTTCTAGATGTGGCTAAAGTGCACAGTTGTGAAAGGTGTTTCTGGAGATGAATGAACATACAACCATATCATGAGAAGGTGCATGACTTAACTGTGTATGTGGCATGTGTGGAAGCTAAATATTGACAAAATTCCAGTCAAACATAAAAGTCATTAGGATAGGTGGTTGCTACAATTGTGGTGCTGGTAGCTCTAAATATGTTCCCATGGTTTTGCGCTATTGGCCTCCACCTGTCTGCTTTAGTGAAAATGCATATTCCAAAGTCCCTCATTTCTTTTTAGCTAAGCCTTAGATCAATACTTGTTTTTGAAACATTTGTCTTAAATTTACTGGTTTGTTACTTCTGTAGCTGTGTATTTGACTCTGTCCTATATTCTTTTCAGATCACATCTTTCCAGTGATTTTTCTGCTTATTTCCACTCTTTAGGTACCTGTGAATTATATCAGTTCAGTCCCTGTGGTCGCCTCCTCTTCTGCTGTAGTTTGTTGCTAGACAAAATTATTTTTAGACATAAATCTGACCAGCATTTCTGTGCCTTGTGCTCATCACTTGTACTCTACGCTGTCCCTTTTGACCTCGTCTAGTTGGTGTTGAGCATCATTGCGAGTCCAGTGTAGCTGGAGCAGAGCTCCTCTTCTTGACACAGTGTGTTAACTCCTGGAGCCAACATTTCCTTGCTCTGGCTCCTGCTACTGAAGGACCAGCTGCTCTGGCACCTAGTCTTGACAGCCAGCATGTAACAAAGAAAATTTTTATGAGGAAAGGCTGAGGGAACTGGAGTTGTTTAGCCTGAAGAAAAGGAGGCTCAGGGTTAGGAAAAGAAAGAAACAAAAAGAAAACACTTCCTGCATCATGGAAAAAAGCATTTAAATTATTTCATTTTCTGGAAAACTGGACTAGAATTAAGCAGCTGTAATATTCTTTAGAAGATGTCTTGACAGATAACCATATAGCCAAAGGATAATATAATTTAAGATTACTTTTTTGTTTTCTCTAAAATAAGCATCTTGAGCCTTTTTCTGTAAGGTGAGAAAAGGAAAGATTCATTTCCCTCAAATGTGCCTTGGAACTTACTCCATTTACTATTTCACCATTGTAAATTGATTTTTGGCAATGTCTATACTAGTGCTGCAGATGCAAGCAATTTCCAGATAAGACAGAAATGATCAATCATTCCTGTGACTGTGGTGTGGAAAGGGAGGGGGGGGAAAGGTGATTCCATAGAAATCATATTTTTGGGAGTACCACTTCCCAGCTCCTCCTGATACTAATTAATCTTGCAGAAGGATGACTTCAGCAGCAGTATTTGCTTTAATGTGCAGTCTAATTAGTCAGGAGACCTAGTTTTCATTCTGGCAAGCAGTAAATAAGCTTGGGTTGATTTCTGGATTACAGGATAGCAGTTGAAACAACCATTAGAAAAACGATTTTGATAAACTTTCCTTTGAAAACACCTTTATGTTCTGACAACAGCCTGTGAACTTCGAGGCAAGTGAGGCAAGGATCCAAAGCAAAAGATTATTGGTAATAAAATAATTATGTGGTGATCAAGGACTGTGTTGTCCACACAAAGAACTGGACCAGCTGCAAAAGCTTCATTCTGGCATCCTCAGATCTTGATGTTCACCTTTCATAAGAAAACTGTTATGTTTGTGTGTAAATAGTATCTTTTAAGATGAACACTGATGGCAAGAGGGATGAATAGGTGGGATGGGCAGCTGTGTGCTGAGTGTGGGACAGAGAAAGGTAGGTAGTGATGGGCAGAACAGCAACCCATGACATGAAGGCTGAGCATATCCTGATTTTGATGTTTTGCAGATAACATGCTGAATCAGTATCATCTTTTATTCTGGGACTAGTTTTAGGATTACTTGTTAGCATTTAGACCTGTTCAGTGGTTTTGTTGCTGTGTTTGCTTTTCTTAACAAGCACAGAATTAACAAGAACTTCTCTGTTTCTCTGCAGCTTTTACGAGAGTTGAAGCACCCAAATGTGATTGCATTGCAGAAGGTTTTCCTTTCTCACAGTGACAGAAAGGTTTGGCTGCTGTTTGATTATGCTGAGCATGATTTGTGGGTAAGTACAGATTTCCTTGAGTGTTTGAGGTAGTGTAATAAGAGCTTGTTCAAACTGACCTGTGTGTGACATACCATCATATAGGCAGAGATGCATAAATTTCTTGCTCTGTAATTAAGGGTATAACTGACATTCTGTTATTTTTACACTTTAAAGCCTGCAAAAGACTGTAGAATTTTTTTAAAGTCAGATTGCATTTTGAAGTGAAAAGGATTTTCCTACAAGCTTAAATTGGAGTTGAAAAGCATTTCTGAATTGAGATCTTCTGAAACAGAGTTTGGAAGTCTATTTAATATTTTTTCCTGCTGTATTGCACACACACAAAAATGAAAAAAAAGGAGAGGGACTGTTTTACAGAGTCCTCTCACTGAAATGCTGTGCAAGTGACCAACCTTCAATTGTCTATATTCTAAACAGGGAATTTGTGACAGTATGAGTGGAAAGAAAATAAAAAATGAGTAAGCTGCTTGCGTGTACTGAGGGGCTACCACTGTGGAAGAGGAGTAGAGACTTAGATGTCTGTTTTTAAGTTTCCGGCAAAATACGGTATGATTTGATTTGATCTATCGTAGAGATGGGCATCAATGACATCTTGAATTGAATACAAATATTCAAGCTTCACGTCTGTGGATAAGATGCGAGTTGCTTGCACCTGGGTTTGTGTTTAAACCCAAAAGATATGAAATGCAAGAATAATCAATATGTTTATAATTCCTTTGAAAGTATTGCCAAGGAGAGGAAGCGTAATATTAGTTCCGATATTACTTTTTAAGGCTTCAGTAACATGGAAGTTGCTATTAGTAATGTTAGTGACAAATTACTCTTGAGCTAATGAATATGTACTTGTAAATGACACAAAATTGTAATTGAAAGGAAAGTAAACTTAGACCATGCAAAAAGACACTTCTGGCTCAGAACAAATAAAGTCATGGTATTTCATTCCCCTTCATAAGCTTAAAAAATACTTAATTTTATTTCTTTTATGGGCTAGCAGCTTTGTATTTTACAAGTTTTCTTCATCAGTGTTCAGTGTACACTGAGTTTTGCATTTCTCATAACCGGTGATAATGATGATAAAGAGGGATGCATCAGCTAAACCTCTGTATGACACAATTTATTTGTGCCTCAAACGAGTTTACTTACTTTATAGAACAATCACAACAAACACATTTTACTGCTGTATTTATTGCTGTGTTTTAAGTACCTTTTTTCAGCCTTTGCCATTTGATTTTATTTTAGGTGTGTGGTTTTTACACTACATAGTGATTTTTCACATGGTTTAACAGCTTTAGATGAAGAATTACTGCAGTTTGTTCTTACCACTCCACACATCTGGCTGGGTATTGGATATAATCTCAGTGAAATTAATTATTTTCTATTATTTAAGACCAAAATGTTTGTTACAATGAGGTATTTGATGTGAACTGGTCTCCCATTTCCTAACTCTCTTAGGTTTTTTTTTGAGACATGCTACACAAATCATTTCTCCTTTACTGTATAATTGCTTGTGTTTCCTCACTTCTTAAGCCTTTGCCAGGAATTTTTCCCTCCCTTGCATAAAGTTGGCCATGTTCAAGGCACTCTTGGTTCTGGCTTAACCTTGGTCCTCATTTCCTTTACTGTCAGCACTTCCCAAGCATCGCTCTTAATTCCCCTTTTGTCTCTTTTTGCTCACTCCCAACTTTGTGTCTTTTTCCACGCTGCCTCCTACACATGGAACAGCCTCCCAATTAACGTACGTAAAGATCCTTCACTATCCTTCAAAAAACTCCTGAAAATCCACTTATTTTGTAACGCATTTCAGTAATACCATCCACTTGTCATTCTGTCTGTGTTGTGTTGTGTTTTGCGTTTCCTGTGCTTTACAGCTTGTGCCCTTTCAGCTCTTTGGGGTAGAATTTGTAGTAGGGGATTAGCACATTTTTTATTGCTTAGTACCATGTGCTTCCCCAGCACTACATAAAATCAAAATAAGTATTTATCATGGGTGTATCAGTTTATAAGGATTTAAGTTTTGGAATTGTAGGTGTGTTGTCACTTGAGATACGTAATTCCCAGAGACCAGTGTTTTGTAATGTAGATAGTTTAGAATGGCTTACCAAAATCTGTAAGTATGGGAACTGTCCTTCTGTTCAAAGATGCCCAGCTTTAATAACTCCTATTGGCTTCAATAACAAGAGTAAATGCTCATCAGCTACAAACATCAGGTTAATTAAAATCATTATATTTTTCAGCCTCTGTACTGAAAACATTTGGCAAGAGATGAATAAACTATGTTAGATGCTATCTTATTATATTCATTTTCTAATACTAAAAAAAAAAGTGTCCTGTTCTAATGAGGAAAAGTGATGGTACCAATTAAGCTTATTAAAA
The DNA here is from genome assembly GCA_013390005.1 of Calyptomena viridis. Classification (NCBI taxonomy): domain Eukaryota; kingdom Metazoa; phylum Chordata; class Aves; order Passeriformes; family Eurylaimidae; genus Calyptomena; species Calyptomena viridis. Next base: position 56,311 of record WEIV01028401.1, on the reverse strand, counting down.
AGTTCTTTTATGGTGAGCAAGAATTTTTTTGTTTACTTTGTATTTAATTCCCAAGAATTAAACTGCTCGAATCTGAAATGTGAGTTTAGATAGCTACATACTGTGAAATTTTCTGTAACTTCTGTTGACACCATTGCCAAGGGATGTAAAAAGCTATGCTAATTTGAACTACTGTTGACAAGTATTGTTGAAGATACGTTGTCCTTGCCCACAAACATATTCACCAGTTTTAACAACTAAGTCCTATCAAAGATATTTTCTTTCATTATCTCTCAAGTTACATTATGTAAAACTGTGCAAAACCATTCATGAGATTACCATACAGAATATCTAAGAATGTAGAAATTCTTTTGACAAATTGATTTATAACTGGTTTCGTTTAATTGCCAAAATTACTAGTATAATGTACAAATAATTTCCTTATGATTTTTCTGGGTTGTCTCTGTCAAAGAGAAACAGTAAAGTTCTCAGGTTGTAGGATGTGCCACATATATTAATTTACAGTGTATTGTCTACAGTGTCATCGCTGCTTATATATGTTCATGCTGTGAAGTAAAGATACTTTAGCTTGAACCTCAGTGAGGTAATGTTAGAAATGTATATGTCGTCAGGTGCCATTGAATACCTCAAACGTTAAGGGCCACATCCTTTCTTAATTCCTGACAGCTCACTTCAGTTTCGCACCTTTATATTACAGTTGGCTGAAACTGTTTTCTGGGGATGTTCATAGCCACAGAAACAACCATCTCCTGTTCCTTCTCTGGTGAGGGACATTCCTTTTTCAATATCTAGTCATAAGGTCCTTGATGCTTTTAATCTAAATTGTACAGTTTAACACAAACAAATCAGCATGTAGCTAACACATAGCTGAGTTAATCATAAATACATGAGTGGAATTGTTACTGTTTTAAAGTTCTCTCCAGTGCATAGTTAGAACTTCATAGACTTACAAAAAGAAAGAGTGTAATCGCTTCAAATTTCTGCTGTGTTAATTTTTTGTCTTTAAAAATAAGAGATTTGTTTTAAATGCCAGTTTTTGATGTTTTATCACTAAGGAATAACTTATTTTCCTATTGAACTTTGATGTATGTTCTTATTTTACCTTAGTCTTAAGTTGTATACTTTAACTTATGTCCATAACTTCCTATGCAAAGCTCATGCATTTTAAGACCTTATTCAAATTAATATCAAATACATTAAATGCATGATGATTGTGAAAATGAAATTTAAAAAAGTTTGATCCAAATGAGATCTGCTCTACAGGTGAATTCTATGTTGTCAGTCTAGTTACTTTTAGCTCTTGGAGAGGTTATAATGTTGAGCTTTTCTTTCGTTCCCACCTACTCTCTTATACTTTTACTGCATCAGATTTTTAGTATTTTCTAAAGCACACATTTTTAGTACCACTGATAAGCACACATTTAATGTCTTCACTTTCAGTCTTTATATTTTTAAGTAGGATTTTTGGTTCTAAGCAACACTTTTGTTACACTTCTTTTTTTACTTTGTGAATTGATAGGTTATTTACCTTTCCTGATTAGGGTACAGAGTTAATTCTCAGATTTATTTAGTAGGTGTGTATAATGTCAAATCTTTAAGATCCTCTTTTCTATAAATATATGTTGTAACTAAATTAGAAGCTTCTGGATGTTTTTTTACCTCATTCTGAAAAACAGTAAGATTGTTCTCACAGTAAATGTATTGAATGTGTTTTATAGCAACACAAAACATGGTTGGTTCTTAATAAGTGAGTAAATAAATAATTAACTATGATTTGATAATATTGAGTGATGATATATTCTCTGTTTAAGACCAGTTAAACCATGATATGGGTATTTTTTAGGTTTGGCTGAATGTTTGTCTTATTATTAGTTTCCAGTGATCTCTAACACCTAAATGCTTAGCAGCAAATACTACTCAGAAACATGGAGTAAAATTCAACTTGAAGTTATTGTTGATAATAATAAAAATGTATTGGCAGACTGGCTTTGTTTTATATGAAATACTTGTGATGTATATATTCTGCTTTTAAAAACGTAGGGTAAAGATTATTAGCATAGTCATGTGTACCTAAAAATAATAATGAAATAATGGAAAGGAGAAAATATTCTTCCTACCTATAAATTTCATGACACTAATTGACTCTCTCAGTATGCAAATAAATACACTTAATCTCAGCTAACAACATTTTGGATAATGTTCTTTTATGATAAATGAAATTGTGTGTTGCATACTGATTTGTGCAATAAACCTGCACATTTGCTTAATCCCGTAAATGTTGTATAATAGCTCTGAGTTTTAACATATTCCTTAGACATGTTGTAATCAGTTGTAACTCTTTCTTTCATGGGCCTCAGTTTAGTTCGTAGTTATGAAGGTAATTCCTGTGCTAGTTGATCACAAATATCTTCATGTACATGGAAATACTTTTCTCAGTGCAGCAATTTTATTTTTTTCTCTTTTGATTTTCTAAAGTCATGTCTATGTTTCTATTTTAATTCAGTCCTTCTGTGCTGGGTGATTCTTTGTGCAGTCTTCTCTCCTGTATGTGTGTTTATCACTATAGGGTTCTGCTAGCTGGCAGATGGGTAGAAGGTTTGTTGGGTCTTTATGGCACGATTTATCCCTTCCAAATATAATGAATGGAGTCTTTGACCACTAAAATGACGGCTGAATTTCTTGAAGAGGGCAGTGCCATTCCTTGTCAATAGCTGTCTGTTCTGAGAATGTGCCTGTCCCATTCTCGGAACATAAACCTGCTTTTTCTGCCAGAGTTGTATTAATTCGAGCGTAGTTTATGTGGACTCATTTTCTATACTACCAAGTGTGAGGATTGGAGGAAACAGGTAGGAACAGGTCTCAAAAGACAAAGGCAAGGGTGCAAATGTGAACGTAATGGTATGAATACTATGCTTCATATGTATAAATATACTGAAAGGGTAGCTGAATTCTGCTGATTTTTGTTATCGTTGTATAGAGTTATTTTGACATATTTAGATCTGAAAGATATTGGAAGACCTCAAAAGATCCCAGTAAAACCTAGGATAATTACACTGAATCTGTTTATGCCTGCTCTGTGTTTCAAAGCTTAGGTATTTAAAGCAAGTTGGCAATAGCTAAAGTTAGTGTATTAAAGCTCTTTTCACTGTTACTTAAAGTGTTGACCACTTGTCACTTGGAATAAGGTTTTTCATTAGGCAGTTTGGTTAATGACTTTGTAAAGTAGATACTTGATGATGGCCATGCCTTGTCATCGTTTAGAGGAAATGTTATTGAGACATACTTTCCCCCTTTTCTCTTTTGGAGGACAGTTTGTGTTGATTGCTGTAATGCTTCCAAAGTTGAAAACTAAAGTTATCACTTTAGAGATACTTTTACCTGCTTCTGTTTTGGTTTTATTTTATTTTTATTACTTGTGATAAGTAAACTGACAAAGTTTTCTTAGCGTCTAAAACTTTCATGTCTGAACTGATTCCTAAGTGTAGGCATATGAAACTATGATTTGTTTTTGGAACAGCAAACAAATGTTACTCACATTCATTGGATCTGTCCTTGCTTTCTCTTCTTGAAAATTGTGGAAGCAATGCACAGTTAGTTTTGATATCTCCTTCAAATTTCAATTTGTTCTTCCATAGCTTTTTAAAATATTTTACACTTAATATGCAACAGTATGTTACCTTTGTTTGGGTATTGATTGCTGAAGAGAGAAGACAGAATAATTCTGTGTTTAAAGTGAGACTGGAAGCCATACAATATGAATCTTTCTCTTGGCCTTGGCACAGATTTAACATGTACCCAAGCTTCCATCTCTTTAATATTAAAAGGTAACTTTACTTTTCAGTGGCACTTTGACAATTCTGTTTTATTCTCAAAGGCTGGATTAGGGATTGAATAGAATGTAGGGTTTTTGCTGAAGTGTGGGAGCGTGCTAAAGTTTTGCTTCAGCAGGGAGAGGCAACTGCGTTTGGCATAAATGCATTTCAGTTTGATGGAGAAGCGTGTAATTTTGCAATGAGCATTGCCTTAAGCAGTAGAACTCAAGTAGTTGGGTTTTCTAGGGGCTTGCATCTTGTTCTATGGATTATCTCGTGTCTGTTGAGGTGGAAGCTCACACTAACTTCATTTAGTCAAAAGTGCATAAAATCCCTCTGTTTGCTGGCTTCTTACCTCTGTGAAAATTTTCCAGGTCTGACTTGTTTGTTTGTTTTAGCCTCTGTCATAGTAAACAGCAGTTCTTGGAATTGGTAATCGGATGACACAAACACAGAGGGAATATGTTTGCACCAGACTGAGTGACTTGGAAGCAAAGTGAAATTATGATCTTTTTGAATGTTTATTTAACTGCAGGGTAAATACTAGGGATTTGAATTTTCTCTGTGTTGTTATGCATTATATTTACTTTGCTTGTGGTGGAGGATTTAGAAAATGCACATGGTTCTTCATGAGCCAATTTTCAAGCCAATTGCAACACACTGGATAACATAGAAGAAGGCAGACAAAGTACTGGATTGAATATGGTTTCATCAGTCACCACTGTATTTTATTTCTAAATGCTTAACTGTTATTTTTTTATTATTTGTATGTTCTTGCCTTTGCAAGAGCTAAAAGGGTCTTACTGAAATAAGCTGGTTCATCCAGTTTTCCTTGTGTTTTTGAAGTTGAAAATTGGGAATGAGCATTTAGGAAGTAAAACCAATAGTCTCAGAGATTGCAAACAGCAAATTAGAGCTTCCTTGCTTTTCTAGACTGCTAACGAATGTGTACTTTAATGTTGGTCAGTGAAGTATTAATTTAATTTAGAATACAGACTTAAAACTACTGCCACAAAGTCAATGCTTTGTTTAAATGAAAAACAAAATACATGAAAGCAATACCCTTTTTTTTACATTGTTTGTTTTCAAAAGTCAATAACTGATTGGCTCACAGCATTTTTGGAATTAAGTCAGTGGCGGCATATTTTTAAGATTTAGGAATCTGAAAATACAGATGCACAGAAATGGAAAGTGACTTGGCTACTTCTGCTGAATAGATTTGAATATTGCTTGCAGTTTCATTTACCTCATATGACATGTGTTCTTGTTTCATTTTGAAGCACTTTAGATATATCAGAAGGAGAGCTTGTATCCATGGTGTTCTAATGAACTAATTAAAATTAATTTTTGGCTGGATAACATTGTGGATGGGTTTCTTTTCTGTAGCATGTGACTGGTATAGTGTGCACTGACAATTAAGGTTTCCCTAACTATTTTTGCTGAATGAGTCTGGGTGTTTTCCACCTTTTTTTTTTTTGCCAGGTGAACTGTCAGAATATGAGTTATCTTTAAGGAGTTACAGTGAAAAACAGATGTGGAGAATGCTGAAGCTTTTTGACCCTGTCTGCTTGTTGTCTTGTTACAAACATGCCTCTGACTTGCCTGGATTGTGGAAGTCTTCATGTTTTGTTCTTAGTGGTTATCCATTAGGTTATCCATTTTCCAATGGGAAATGCAGGTTAAAATTCCTATAATTTGTGTAAATTATTCCATACTTTTGTGAGGTCTGAGATTCTGGCTGTTACATGCTGTACTTGAGGCTGCATTTTGTGACTCTTCAGGAAGTGAAGATAGTAGAGAGTGCCTCATCCACTTGTATAAAGAGCATCCTAGTTTATGCTGGTACCTGCACCTGTTTCTACACCTGAGGTTTTGGATTTAAAGTCTTAAACCTTAATATTTTGACATTAAAAGAGCACATCTCCTGGCATAGCTGAAGTCAGTGTAATTGTTCAAGTTAAAGTATTTCTTTAACGTTGTTGTACTGCTGTGGCATCCTTTGCCTTGAACCTTATTGTACACCTGATCTACCTGATCACCCAAGCTTTTCTCCAGTCATTGTGACTATTCATTTATTTCTAGTTTGATGCTCTTACCTATTTGTTTATTAATTTAATTTGAGGATAATATTCCACAACAGTGGTAGGGCCATATAGATACATTTCTGAAAATATGAAGAAATGAGAGAATGTTTAGTCTTGCTTCCATCAGTAGAAGAGATGAGGTTGAGCCTATTTGCCTTTCTGTTTCTTAGAGGGACATTGCCATTAAAATTGCTGTTTAGTGTTGGTTACGTGTGTTGGTCTTTCTTTATATGATCTGTTGCTTACAAGAAATTGGATGAACGACTTGTTTGGAAAACTCTTCAGAGTAGGACTTGGTCACAAACACTGTGGATTCATTCCAGTGCCATGGGGCAAATCCAGCTTTTCAGTTTCCTATGATATTTGGCCCTGCATTTTTAGTTTTCTTGTTGTTCAGTTCTCTAAACTGTGATGTTTGTGATTTGATGGATATAAATATCTGTAGAGTAGGTTGACAACAGTAGTTTTTATTTGCTTTTGCAGGAAATTGGATTTTATCTAGTGATACTGCTTGCTTTAAGCAAAACTATCAGTTTTAATTCACTTCTGCAATTCGATAACCCTTTCAAGAAAGGAGCTTGTTTCCTTAGCCTTTCTGACTGGGAGCCACATGAGATGGCAGGGGTAAAAGTAAGAGGGGACCAGCCTGGTGCTGTGACACTCCGGACCTCCAGAGGTACTGGAGAGGCTGAGGTGGTAGGGCCAGAGGCAGAGCCAGATGTGGTGTTTTGCCTGAACACATCTGTGGTTAATTGTGTGCCATTGTATCCCATGAGACCCTTTTTCAGTTTAATTTTCTTGATGCCTTCATAATAATGAATAATGTTGTGTGCATAGTAGTTTTTAAATGGGTATAGAAATCCTTTTTATTGATTACATGCACTTTGAAAAAGGGCAGGACTGGATTTATGTGTCTCTGTGTAAGATCTTTGCCTGTTGGTACTCTTGTATCATACAATGTATTATTAAATATATTAATTTATGAGTTTATGATATCATTACTGTTTTATAAATCATACTGTAATTACATATAAAGGTCATTATTCAATGAGCATTGTGTGGTACTTGGAGGTAGGGACTCCCAGTTGAAGTTTCTAAAAAGAAACAAGAAAAAAATGTTCTAAGGAGGTGATCCCTTAAGGCCTTCCATTACGGTTTTCATAGTGATTGCACAGCTGAAGGATCAGGTACTAAGAGCTTGTCGTGTTTATTGATCCTCATGTGTATATTAAAAACTTAAAATCCTGTAGATTTATACTGATTTTTAATATCACTATTGTATGTTTAGTAGTGGAAGGCTCTGTGGGAACACTGTTGATAGGGAGTAAGCAGGCTGCTTTGATTTGTTTTTCTGCTTTTTGTTATTTCTCTTTAAGCAGTATTGTCTATATCTTTCCTAAGTACAATTTGGCAGTGGCTAAAGCACTGGTAACAGACGGGGTGATGTTTACCATGAGGAAACTTCAAGTCGTTACTATTTTCATTGGGAACAGTAGTGACAAACTTGACAGGGGTGGGGGTGGTGGAGGAGGGAACAGAGGTCTGATGAAAGTGTGTCCATTGGCTGCCTTTTAACTTGGGCAGGGGGATGCTCTTGAACTAGACAAATACTGTTTAAAGAATTGGGCAATTAGTAGTCTTGTCACTCTACAGATTAGCATTTTGAATCCTTTTCAGTAAAAATGCAAACTGCCTTTATTATTTCCATCATTCAAAAGGCACATAATTGAAAACTACTTTATTTGAGATGCCTCTTTGAATTGCCTTCAAAAAGGAGATTTTTTTCTATCTGAATTGATGTATTTAGTTGTTTGCTGAATGATGATATATTAAGATTGGGCTTGTGCCTTGCATAGCCTCACCTTGTCTGAGGATTGAAAAGGTAGAGTGGCCCCACTCTAAATTATTTCTTATATAGTGTAGCAAAACCAAACCTAACCTGTCTTCTCCACATTTATCTTACTATAAATATTAATTAGTTTATGAATATTTCATGATCTCTCAGCTATCTTTCAATGTTTTTTTTTTTCATTTCTTCAACTGAATAATGGCGGGGTCCCTTCCTGCATTCCATGTTTTCAAGTGGTATTTGTTCTTTAGTGGGCTGACTGACTTCTGTAATCCCAGAGTTTGTCATCATCATCAATGTAGTATGCAGGCAAAACTTGGAAGTGAGAAGGAAACCCTTTTTAGATGTTTGAACATGATCTCACCCTGATGTTGTGGTGTGGAGTTCTTAGAGCTACCCCTTCCTGCCCTTTAAATATTTATTAAAATATTTATTTAATCTCTGTCTACTGGTATTGTGATTTAGGGAGGAATGCTAGAATAGTTGAAAGTGTGTTATCCTGGGTGTTTTTGAAGATGAGAGGGAAAGTTTGAAAAGAGAATGTGGTCCTCCTTTTGGTAGATATTGCTGGTTTGAAAGCTTCTGCTCCAGCAGCTGGGGATAAGAGGACGCCAAGGGGAGAGGAGGGAGGGAGGAGTGTGTCTGAGATGTTTTGCTAGAGGTAAGTAAAGCAGTATTTAGCTTGACAGCTGTTTTTTAAAGCAACTCAGAGAATAAAAACAATTTAAGAAAATTATGAGCACATTGCTATTACTTTTAATTGCAAAATTCAACAAACTTTGTATTTCATTTCATTATTTAGTGTTAGTAGCAAAAAAAACCCAAACAAATCAAAACACAACCACCAACCTTTTTACCTATCTAACTTGCTTCATGTTTCTACTTGTTTTATTTCTAGCATATTATCAAGTTTCACCGTGCCTCAAAAGCAAATAAAAAGCCCATGCAGTTGCCAAGATCTATGGTTAAATCCCTCCTCTACCAGATCCTTGATGGAATCCATTACCTCCATGCAAACTGGGTGCTTCACAGAGACCTGGTAAGTGTGGCATGTGTTACCTGGTTAAGAAAGTTCCGTGTCTGTGCTGTTGGGTAGGACAAGAAAAGTCCCTATTAGTAATCTTGCGTATCGATCCTTACAGCTCTTCCTGTTATTGTTGCAGGAGACCAATTGAGACTTTAAACATGAAAACAAACTATGTTTTCACATTGTTTTTATCTGAGTCATCTGAACTCAGACAATGATGCTAGATCCGGTAAAAGGATTGCAGATATCGATATCCGAAAACAGTACGTGAGACGGCCGATATATGTTGGTTGAACATTCTTATAAGTTTGTGCATGACTTTGGAAAGGCATTTAAGTAGGAAAGTGATTGATACCATAGTGCATTGTTTGGCTTACGTGCAAGTTACCATAAAAGCTAGTGAAAGAGTGGTTTTTTTCATGGCGTATTTCTTTTCCATGTGGTATTTTTTCTGGCCGTGGGAAGAGAACTATAAAAGAGTTATCATCTTGAAATTTCTCATGACCTGAAGTGGCTCTTTAAGTTGACTGCCGATTATGAGGGCAGCTGCCAGTTGCCTTGTCTTAGTTACCCTTTTCCCCTTAATTTTCCACTGTTCCTCATAACTTAAGTGAAGTGCTGCTGCAGGTTAAAAAAGAATGCTATTACAAGTATGCTGCCACTTGCATTGTAACTAGAATATCTGGTGTGAGACAAACAACATGATTGTTAATGTGCCAAACATCACTGGTAGGTATGGTAGGAAATGTAGTGTAATCTGTGTATAAAGCCACTGGTTTTATTTGGTTCTTTTTCATAGTTGCCCCAGTATGTCAAAATAGGGCTCTGTGTCCAGAATCTTACAATCACTAAGTTTTGTAATACATAGACTGGTCTTGAGTCTGTAATTGTAAGTAGGGGCTTGGATTAATTTTTGGGTGTAGACCAAATTTTTTTTAAAAGATATGAATAAACTAAGGAAGGCCTGGAATAGAAGTCAGACATCATCTGAACTAAATTTTATTTATTTTTTGTCATAATACCTAATAGTGGCCAGAACAGATTTTGCTATGAATAATTTTTTTATTCTGTTCCTTGGTGTTTATTGTCAGTTTTTCTGTTAAATTCCAGGTGTTAGTGTACTGGGGAGGTGGAGAGAGCTTGTCTTTGGAACAGTAGCCATGACCAAAAACAGGAAGCATGTGCAACTCCGATTTTCATGTCATGATTACTACTTTCCTAAGGAGACAGGTGTTGCTTTGACAGAGTGCTCAGATGTAATTAGCTACAGCTTGAGAAGAATGCCTGAAAAGTCTATACTCAGCTATGTTTAAGGGAAATATGTAGTCATGGAACTCTTAAGTATGTATACACTCAAATGCTATACATGAACTTGTTATTTTGATAGGAAATACAACATCTATGTGTCTAAGATAATAATAATAAATACCCTTGAGAATTTTCTTGCCAGTGTTGCTATTTCCAGCCTGCCAGCACCAGGTGTGTTGTTTGACTAGTGCTGCTACTGTACAGTTCTTATCTGTTGATGAGTTGCAGAAAAGCTGGTGTCCAATGTCTCTGTCTTGTCTTTTGGAATTTTGGGAGACAATTGTTGCTGTTACAAAAAAGACTTTTTCATTGCTCTAGAATGATAGTGCTTGACTGATGTTGGCATAATTAAGAAGGGAGAAGAACAGAAATTTGTGAAGTCTTAATGCTTTCTTGATCTACAAATAAATTTAAGCTGGTGGATTCTGGGATACCTCAGTAAGATAAAGGAAACCATTTTGAAAATTGCTTTGATTTAAAGATGTGTTCAGAATCCTTTGCCTTTTTAATTTTTTTGTGGGTTTCTGAAGAATTCAGGTACTTCAAATAGTTATATCTTGAACAGGATAAGAAAAAACCTGATACTATTCTGGGTGTGTTCTTTCTGCACTTGAAATCCAAGGTTGATATAATAATTTAGTAACCAATTCAAATCCTCAGTGAATCAAAAAATTTATGTATCTGTAATTTGTATTCATATGGTTATACATGTGACTTTTGCTACTAAGAATGGTACTTTTGGCACAATTTGACTGGAATCAGTTCCTTACATAATATGTAAGTACCATCTCCTCAGTGTCTTTTTAAGATGGGGAGCAGTTTTTCTGGTGTTTTTCTCTTAGCTGTTTTAATTTACATCTGCTGGAAAATTTTTTTTTCTATTTTATGTAAACAAAATTTTACATCAAGATACCTTGTACTTTCTTGGTTTAATATAACTATGTTCTTACTATTTTTAACATGTATTTGGATCTAGACCAAAAATGGTGACATCCATAAAAGTTATGATTTTTTCATTGCTTAAAAAAATTAGATTCTCCAGAAATATTTATCATAATATTAGTCAAATTTTCCTGAGCCATGGAAATGACCTTTATAATTTAGTTAACAGATGTTGTTATGAAAAAACAGAAACCTATGAGGTTAGCTATTTGCAAGAGTACTTGTTTAGAAGATTTGAAGAACATTGTTTAAATCTTAATTAAATACTGCCTTAAGGAGGTTTTTAAAGAAGCTGGAATACCTAATGTGTTATTTAAAAACCTTAAAATTACTAAGGCATTTTTAGTTATTTTTAAGATCATCAGTAGCCAGAAAAAGCATGACAGGGTAATAAAAGTGGTGAACGATGTGAATTTGCAGATTTGCAATGCATGTCCTGTCCTTGGGCTGAGCTAATGGATAGTTGTGACCACAAGGAGACAGTCTCATTCCCCTCTTCCCTGCTGCTAGACATTGCCACCCATGTTAATGGCCTGGCAGATGACACTCACCTGACTCATGATGAGCTCATTAAGGGAGTTAAATCCACAGAAAGTATCTGCTTTTCACCTGCAGAGCTTGTTTTCTGCAGGATTCCTGCGGGACCTCACTGGGAGCAGGGGCTGGCACACAGCGTGAGGCTGGAGGTGGTGGCAGAAAACTCAACAGGCTGTCCTGGCATCATCTGCCATTAAATCAGATTATTTTATTGTTAAAATGCACTTGTTTGGTTCTTAGGAGGAAGTGCAAGTGTTCTTAAAAGTTATACTAATTTAATCTTTTATGTTTGCCTTTAATCTCTTGTGATGCAAGACTTGCATCGAATTAAACTATGCCAAAACAAGTCCAAATTTAGGAAAGTGCCCAAACTGAGACAAACACCCAAATACACTCACGCTCATACTTCTAGAAATTTGAAAATAATCTAGTGTAATGTATCTTTCAATTTTTTGTAATACTTGGGTTATTTTGTTTCTGACTTTCTTATCCTCAAGGTAACTGAAAGGTGCTAAGTGACTTCTTAGTAGTATTTTTTTTGGCAAGCTGTTCATTTCTGTCAGTTAAAAAACATTCAGCTGTTAGGGCAAGATTCAAACAAGTATAGAATATAGGGCAGGAGGACTAGATTTCTGATTTCTTTCAACAGCATTGTGTCAGTTTGTGCTCTTTGGATTTTCATAGACTTAGGTCAACTCCATACATTTGTTCTCCTGTCAACCCATCTGAGTGGGATTTTGTTGTTGGATTGTATGTCATTGCGCAATGATAACTTTTCCTTTTTAACATAGCAGCATTCCTGAAAGCCCTGCATGAGAGCAGGGAGGATTAGCTGGTACTGCTGCTGGGACATTTCATTATGAACACGAGATTAATATAGATGGATATGGGAGAAAGAATCTTTTGAGTACTAGGCTTTTGTTTTTTCAGTGCTCTGTATACGCTGTGGGTTGTCCGCTTGAATGGGACATACCTTGTGCTTGAGTCAATAGCAAATTAGAAGATGCAGTATTTCAGTGTTCTGATATCTTTGTCCCCTTCTCTGCCAGAAATTAAATATTTAGATTCTTCAGGAATGTTCAGCAAAGATCTTACTTTGCAGAGATGTCATGAAGTGGAGATCCTTCATATACTGTTCACAGTATCTGTCCATCTTAGCAACAGAAAAGACTCGGGCACTTTCTTGTGCTAATAACCCCTCTGTAATTTAAAATTTAATAATTTTAAAATAATTTAAAAGTTAAAATTTAATATTTTTAAAACTACTGGGTGAAAAATGAATTTTGGAAATCAAACTCACCAGAAAAATGCAGATTTGTTTTGTTTTGTTTTTTTCCCCACCCTTCTCCCTAGGATTATGTTAAATTGTCACTTTCAGCATTCTGAAACTGAAAACTTGGTTGTTGTGATGGTCGTATAAACTAACTTTGTAAAATGAGCTAAGTTCCTAACATGTTTTTGTTATTATTTTAAATACTTGTTGACTAAGAATTTCTCAGTTTCTCTTGTACTGATCCTCTACATCTTTAGAATATTCTAATTGACTGTGTGTTATTTTACAAATTCAGAGTAGTGTACAGCAAAAGTCTTGTAGACAAAACAGTGGGATATTTGTGAAAATATGCAGTGTTTGACACACCTTTGAACTCAGAATTTTGATTTCCATACAGAGGGCAGAGTTAACATATTCTGATGGAACAAGAGGTGTTCAGGAGTCTTCAGTTGCAGAGACTAATAAAACCCCCACCTTTTCATTATAATAGATGATTTGTATTATGTTTAAAAAGAGATTTAGGTGTCTAAAGTATAAATGAGACAGGATGGATTCTAGACAAGGTGGTAGCTTTGCATGTGTAACTTACAGTTGGTACAGAAGGAGGCCATGCTGCCTCTACTTTTCTCTGCTCCCCTGTGCTCCTCCTCCAAGTTGGGATTGGCAAACTAACATGAGTTAAAATTAGGTTCATGAAGAAAAGGTTGTTCTGTATGCAAGTTAATTCCCTGATTTAGTCCCTGATGCAGTTACACAAGTGCTTATGTAAGGTGGATATATGGGCAAGACGAATATGTGTGTGGGAGCCAAGTGAACATGAATGGGACATGAAAGAAGGGTAGACTTCCATTTCCATAGAATCATAGAATGCTTTGGGTTAGAGGGGACCTTAAAGATTATCTAATTCCAACCTCTTTGCCATGGGCAGGGAACGTGCTGCTAGAACGGGTTGCTCAAAGCCCTGTCCGACCTGGCCTTGAACAC
>WEIV01028401.1:4732-42294 GCA_013390005.1 Calyptomena viridis | reverse complement strand
AGTTATGCATATGTATAAGCTATGTCCATTTAAGTGTGCTTCGCTTCATGGAGGGGCGGTGACAGGGAACTGGAGGGGTAAAAATCCTTTCTGTTTCCCTGTGGGAATAAATTTTAAATTTTACAGCTTGCAAGCTTTGGAATTTCTTTAGATCGTGTGCTCATCAAATACAAATTGGCACCCCAGCAAATCAATGTCTCCCCGAAGCCTTCTCATCTCTAGACTGAACATCCCCTTCTCTTTCAGCCTGTCTTCATAGGAGAGGTGCTCCAGCCCTCTGATCATCTCCACGGCCCTGCTCTTGACTCACTCCTATAGGTCCATGTACTTCTTATGTTGAGGACCCCAGAGGTGGACACAGTACTCTGGGTGAGGTCTCACAAAGTGGAGTTGAGAGTGAGAACCATCTCCCTTGTCCTGCTGGTCACAATGACATTGTCTGTTCTGCTGTCAGTGTTAAGTATATGATCTGTAATCCTCCTTTAACCATTTTGGTAGCTGTAAATTTGTTGTTCCTGGCCTGGCTCTTGGCAAGTAAGAATAAAATGAGCACCTGAAATTTCTCAACATAAGAAATTTGAGATTTCGTGTTTTAAGTTGGAGTTTTTTTTGAAGAATCTAGTTACAGTTGTTTGAAATAATATTTTTGCCAGTGGCAGAAAACAGAGGACCTATTTCTCAGATCCCTCCATTTGCAGTGTCCAGTGTCAGTATAAATACACCTGTTTTGGCATTTAAAGCAAGTGTGAACAACAGTGGCAAGGAAAGGGTACTTCTGTATTACTTCTGTTTTGTGAGGGGATCAGTGGTAATACAGCAGATTTCTGCACCCAATTTCTGCATCCTGAAGCAAATTCTGGGTGCAGGGTCCTTATATACTGCAGGACAGCCCTTACGGTATTAGTCAGTGAAGAAAAATGGCCGTAATGAAAACTCAGGGATTTTGTCCCTTAGAGAGCAAACCTTTTAGAATTTTAAAGCTGATAGGTGCAACAACAGAGTGGAGATTGTAACTGAGTTTGTGACTTATGTTGCTGAGATGCCAGGTAGAAGTAGAGACAGGGAAGAAACACAAATAGAAAGAATATCAGTGGAAAACTGAAGCAGAAATGGATTTTATTTTTTTTTTTGCTTCAAAAGACAGCTAATGGAGAGTGCAAACAGAGATAACAAAAGCCTTTCTGCAGTTCTGTCTTTTAGAAATCTCTGTGTACATGCCCTGCAGCACAGTACGTCAGTTTTCCTCACTGGTAGCCAAGATGTTTTTTCTCTATATTTTTGTGATGTCTGACCTCATCATTCTAGTCAGGCCCAAATCTTACTTGAGCTGGCTTTTCCTTGACACCTGAGTGGCTGAGTGGGCTAAGCTGGTGCTGCATCCACATCCATGTGAGGTTTTCTCAGTGTAACCCTTTCTCTCCAAATCAATCTTCTCACTCTAATTTCACTAAGGAGAGAAAATAGCAATCCAGCTGTGGTAATGACTTTGTCACTGGTTTCCCTTCTCCAGCTTTTTTGTTGCTGTCCCCTTATCTCTTAAAGCAGGATAAAATAACGTCTGTGTGTTGCAGTTTGTGACTAGTCCTCTGAATACACAGCTGGTGCAGTAACAACACACCCAGTATCTTTCCAAGGGTAAATCTTTAGCAGGGCCAAGAGATGCCAGTGTGGTGGCTGGCTCTGGCTGGCCATGATTGCACTCAGGGCAAGCTGTCTTCTCCAGTGTCCTGGTTCCACGTCTCTTGGGGAACAGTACGTAGTGGACAATGCAGTAGTTGTTGTGTCTCAGATTTTTCTGTAAACTGCAACTATCTGGAGCCTTGATTTTCTCCTGTCAGAAGTAAACTGGAAAGGGAAAGCCCCAACTGAAGGGGCGTCTGCAGCTGCTATCTCCCTCAAAAGCATAGCCTGTTCAGAAATGATTAAACTAATTATTTTTTCATCCTCTGACAATCTGTGGGGTTTTTTAAAAATATTTTTCTTAGATTATTCAGAATATTTTAACTGATCCATCATAATGTTTGTGTAAAATAGCAGCTTTATAGTAAATTTTCAGTAATGCAATTATATTCAATAAAGTTCTAACAATTTTCAGGTTTTTAGTTGACTAA
Source organism: Calyptomena viridis (assembly GCA_013390005.1). Lineage (NCBI taxonomy): Eukaryota > Metazoa > Chordata > Aves > Passeriformes > Eurylaimidae > Calyptomena > Calyptomena viridis. The sequence goes on along the minus strand of WEIV01028401.1, from coordinate 40,183 downwards.
TTGATTTTAGTTTAGGGATTAACAAAAAACCCAGCCATTTTCTCATAGTAATCCGTCTCTAGCCAGTGTGTAAACCTGCAATCTTTTACTGTGGACCTATACCTGGACTCTGCTCTAGGACTTTGCTGCCACATTACACAACTCACTTAACCTGTCTTTGCCTCCGTTTCACAATCTGCTAGCTATTTATGGGTCTGATTTGTTGCTTGCTGCTTTGTGTGCTGTGAAAGGAGTATAATATGTGCGGTTTATGTAGGTAACTTATTTTTGTTGTTTGATACTCTTCTTCTAATGAGCAGGAAGTATTAACAAAGATGAAGAATAAAAATAAATTGCGCCTTGTATGAAGGCACCAGAAAAGTTAAAGTTTTAAGTGAACATTTAGTTTTTCCTTCTGCTTTTGTGCTTTCATTTCAAAGCTTTTGAGAAATGAGTACTTAGTATTACTAATTTATAATATTTAACTTCTCTCTTGCTTCCTGTGGCTTCCCAAGAAAATTTTCCAATAAATTATTAGAGGTTACCTAAAAAGTAGCAGAACTGAAGTGGTTTTTAAATATCCCACTTGCATTTTGTTAAGTAAGCAAACTCTGAGTTTGAAAGATAAAATGTAAAATGACAAGTGTGGGAAACTTCCATTTTACTAGCAATTCTAAAAAAGGATTTTTATGCACTGATATCAAAAGTAAATTTAGATGTATGTTCATCTCTCTCTTGACAAGCAGCTGCTGTGTAGGAATGCAGAACTGTTGAGTCCTGCCTTCTGCCAGTAATTTTGCCCTGGCTTGAAAAGCTTCTTGGCCCTGTTGCACCCATTTGAGCGTGCACACACTGCCTATAAATAAATAGTGAGTCAACCTGTCTACCAGTTTCTTTAAACTTTTAAAAAACACTGTAGCTGTAATCCCCACCTTTCTGTGTCATTGTGTGTGCACACACATGAGAAGGGTGCACAAATATGCATGGACATGCACTCCTGACTCTCCTTCTTCCCTAGCTGTGTTTGGGTTCAGGACTCTTAATCCTTTATTTTTCTGTCTGTATGATCTCTTTGGGGTGGAGGGGGCTTTCTGCAGTGTCAGAGAACCATATGAATGATCATACCTTGAGGATTTCCCAAAAGAAAGGAAATGTAAGCTAAACCTATGTATTTCAAGAGGTCAGACTCCATCGATGACTTTAGAAAGTAATTTGAATTTACTAACTGAAAGGTTAACACATTTTTCCTCTTTTGTATCTGGTTAGAGAGAGGATAAACTTTTTATTTACTGTTGAGAACAACAGTATGTGGATGCTTATACAGATATCTGTATGGATATATGCTTCTAGATGGATAAATGAACCAGAAATTTTACATGCTGAAAAACAAACTGAGTTTTATCAGCAGATGCTTTTCTCTCCTTTAAGTATTAAGCATATATTGAGAGGCACCTATTAAAAAATGGTGCATTTCTTATTACTCAGAACTTTGGTTTTGTCCTTCAGTTGTAAAGACTAATCTTCATGCGATTTAAAAAGGTGTGTGAAGATGTGCAGACTATTACCTCTGTTGTGTACATGGAAACAGCAATTTTTCCATGACTGAGTAATGCATACCTTTTAGTTTGTGGCAAGAGTATTAAGATGTTTGTAGATTAATTTTTACTAATAAAAATAATTACAGTTGAAGTAAAATGCTTTACCTCAGGTTTTGAAACAAGCTTATGCTCGTAAACCCCTGACTAGATATAAATTCAGATGAGTCAGAAGAAACAAAGGGACTGATTTAATGTTCTTTTGATTGGCTTTTGCTGCTAAAGTCAACAGATGACATATGGCCTGTGGACTTCTTATCTCTTTTCCTGAGGCGGAAAAAAGGCGACAGGGAAACAAATGTATTAAAATAATTATGGAATTTATGTGGGGTTTTTTGTGATACAGAATAAGCAGAAGGAAAACGTCATCTTTCTTAGTAGCTCCAGTTTAGGTACCATCTGCCATATGGAGGTTTCTAGTAAATACATGATGTATTTAGCTTACTGGTGCAGCTGACCATTTGGAGTGCAAACTGAGTTTTGCCTTCTGAATGAAAATGCAAAGTTTAGAAGCTGCTTTTATAAGTTTAAAGTTAGTAAAAATCTTACTATTTTTTTTCTGTTGGAGAAAGTACCCTTGGCATAATGAGATTAACTGTAACTGCATCTATGGGATTATTTCTGTTTGGACTCATTACCCCTTCTGAATAAGGCTGCAGAGGTTGGCGCCATGATGTTTTGTAATAATAGAAATCAATAAACCTTAAGAGAAGTGTGTCAAAATCAGTGGAGACAACCAAAGTTAACAACATATAATCAAGAAAAAATGAAAAAAACACATTTGTTCTCCATATTGTTTGCCATCTTGTGCTTTCTCTTGTGCATTTCTCTACATTTGCAAACATGCTGTAATTAGTATAAGTTGAAGTAATGTTGCAGATTGTCTTGTATTTAAATTAAGCATCTTTGATCAGTGATCCAGGAAGCTGCAGTGATGAGCAAAGGATATTAGTTTATTCCTCATTTTGTGTGAACTTTGTCAAAGAAACTGGCTCTGCTGCAGAAAATGAATGTTCAGCTGGTGTTTCACAGACAGCTTATCTGAGGGCCTCTTTGTCTTCTTCAACGTCCGTTCTTTATGGTTTCTGGGTAATGCTTAAGAAATCACTGGCCTTACTGCAGCTCTTAAGACCAAATAACACAGTTATGTCAGTTAAAGAAAATGAAGGAAATACTTTATATAGTCTGTGAAGTGACCAACTATGTGAAGTGATCTTCTCAGAAACTGGGCATTCAGTCTTCAGATTGATCTCTAGGGAGGATTATGGTAGTTTTTTTTCCTGAATTTCACATAAAACCAGCTTGGAATTAAAGTCTCAAGACATTTTAATAAATGCTGAAAATACCCTTCAGGACATCTGGAACACTGGTAAAAATATTTATAATATTCTTTCACCTGTTTTGACATTGAGGCAGCAAAGATTTCAAGACAAGAAAGGTTTATCATAGTGTGAGTATTCAGTGTTAAACACATACAGTTTTCTGTATACCGAACCTTTGCTTAACAGGATTTTTTTTAACTGCTCTTCTCTGTTGTTTTCCTTTGTTGTTTAGGCCCTTTGGAACCTAAGCCTATGTGAATATATGACAGGTGTTTAGACAGACCCTCGTTCCACTTTGTACAGCACCTCAGTGGTGTTAGAGAGCAACTCGCCTTCTGGTTTCCTTTGAGTGGCTTGTAGAAACACTTCCTCAGCAGTTCAGTAACCTTTCTGTGCTACTGTGTGTAGTAGAAGACTATTTGAAAATTCTTTTATTTACGTAAGCTGATGGCATCTGAAAAATGCTTTTTATATGGGAATTATGGTTTTGCATTTTCAAGCAACCCCTCCCTCCCACCTGCAAGCTCCATCTCTGATGCTTTGGTTCCTACTGGTATAATAACCTTTGAACATAAGTTGTGGTTGGTTTTTGTTGTTTTTCTAGTAGTTTATTTCTATTTAACCAATTCTGGTGTTTTGGGGTTTTGGTTTGGTTTTTTTTTTTTTTTTTTGGTTAAAGAGTTTTGCCTAGCCAACCAAATAAAAAAAAGTCAAAGTCAGGTAGTATTAAGAGTTCATGCCTGCTTGTTCTGCTAGTTTAAATATTGAGCCCAAATCCTGAAATTTAGCATGATAATGTTCTATGTAGCTGGTGTGATCAAATATAAATTATGCCAAAGAAAATAATTGCATAGAAAATAGTTTGCATTCATAAAATTCCCCTTGGAATGGGGGTTTTCAGCTACTCAAGCCATTTTGTCTTACACTATAATTGTTGCCAAAGAGAGAGTTTCTCATAAATGTGTCTTCTGTTCTACATTCTTCTTTAATACATGAAACACACTTGTACGTTTTTACTTTGATTTGCCTTTCATGTAGTTACTTTTGATGTAGCAATTGTGGATGATGAATGTTAGAATTATGAAATAAGTGCAAACTCTAGTAGATTACATTTTAATGAGCTGATACTGACTTCTAATGCTATGGAAACTGTTTTTGTGGCTGCAGAAATGCGAGTATGCTGAGCTGAAATTAAGTTTTTTAAATGAGATGTTCAAGTTTTGTTTCTTGAATTCAGGGTGTGAATTCCAGTCTCAGCCCTAAATGAGCTCTTGATGGCTAAAACAAAGAGAATTCCAGACCATTTAGGTTTGGGGTAATGTGTGTGCTTGAGATTCTGGTTATAGCTGAATAATATAATTATTTTTCAGTAGGTTCTCACAAACTTTACTGTCAGCAAATACATGTGCTGTCACTGGCTGGCTGCTGCTCTTTGCTAGGACACAGGATTTACTTGGGGGCTTATTTCTCTGTGTGCATCTCCTTGCTGTGGTGGGAATCTGCTTCTGTAGTAGGATGGGAAGGGCTTGCAATAGCAGTAAACCTTTTAGGAGACCTAAAAGTAATTTTTATTATGTTCTATAAAAATACCTCAGTGTATATTCAAGTGACTTGTTAAGTTTGAAAAAAAGTTAAACTAGAAAACAGCTTGATTTGTTTATCTCATTTCAAGATTTTTTTTTCCTTCCTGCTATGTAGAATTTTTGATTCTTATTTCTTCCCTATCCATAGGGATATTTATTCCTATTCCTTTATAACCCATGCTTCACTCAGGTGCTGATCCCCACAGTTCTGCTCACTTAATGACTTTTCTTTTTGCTTCAGTGGAAAAATACTAGATGCTAATCTCTCTCGCTCTCGCAGGTGGCGTACATGGGAACACTCAAGAAAGTTTGCATTAAATATTGAAATAGATTAACTATATTGTGTTAAACTTCTTTTGTGGCTGTTCTGAATGGTGTGAAAAATACCCATGTGGCTGTCCTGAAAGCGGTCTGTGCTCAATTCCACTGTGCCAGTGCGAGGTGGTGCTGTCTCAGACTGCCCAGTCCTGGGCTGCACTGGTGGCAGTGCTGGGTACCATGCAGTCGGTGGTGCAGGTGTGCTTCTCTGCTGTCTCTTCAAGGCCACAGTCCCAGTTCTTACTTTTGCCCTTGCAAAGATACATTTATTCCTGTCAATGTGCTAAAAGTGGACTAGAAGGCCAAGGTAGAGGAGCCCATTCACTCCAGCCATCTGCTGTGTGTGTGATTATCTCTAGCCGAGAGACAGCATGGACTGCTAGAGGAACCAATATTTTAAAATGTACAGCTGATTTTTCTTGATACATATGATTTTGAACCCTTTTTCAGCATTTAGGTAGTTTTAATTTAATTTTGTTGAAAACCTTAAACTAACACAGAGGGTATGGCTACATGAGCAAGTTACAGCAAGGCAGTCTAGGGTGTGGATTTACCCCGCATTAGTTGCTCTGTAGTAACTACTCACCTGTCTTTTTATCCTGCAGAAAATGCATAGTCCTTTGACATGTCACTTCTTAATGAGGGTGAGATAAAATTGCCTAATGTACCATCACTAAAACTGGACAACTATTGTGTCAATTTCCAAGTGCTTTACATTGTGTCTGAGAATGATTTCATTAAAATGTGGGTAACTGAAATGTCAATACAATAATAACAATATGGTATTGGTTTTCTGACTGGTACCCATATGTTGAGCTTGTAGAACAGTTCAGGCTTTTGGGTACAGTCCTCCTACAATGCATGTCTAGTTTAGTCTTCAGTATGCAAGAAGCACTGCAGTCTTAAAAAAAAATCTTGTTCAGAATTGGGGGTATGAGGTGTGTGTCTTGTTATTAACTTCAGATTTCAAGTTGTCAAATGGTAGCTTTGGGATTTTTAATAGTAGGGACGTTGCAGCCACGAAATCTGTATTAAAGCTATTATTGCCTCTAATAAGGCTTCCTTAGACTTTCATCCTGGTTCTAAGTTTGTATCGTGACTGTTTTCAAAATCAATGTTGCAACTATAGAGAAGAAATTCAACTGATGAGCATAGCATATACAAAACATCGCACAGAGTAACAGCAAGTATGAAGTGCCCTAGAAAGTTGGGCCAAATTTGTTGTACCAAGAATGATTGTCTCTTACTTTGAAAGTGTACTTGTGTTTTGGAGTTATTTAATTTAAAAAAAGTTAGGGCACCTTGACCTGCCACTCTTTTTCACATGCTCATGTTTTTGACATGACGCACGGAACATTTCTCAGGAATTGGCAGTATCTCACAGCATTGCATGTCTATGCAGGTTGTTTTTCATTTTTTAAAAGGGCATAATTGTTGAATGGAAAAATATTATAACTAGTTCTGAACTACTTCAGATTTTGTTTTTGGCATGTAGAGCCTTCTTCACAACTCATCTTTCTGTTTTCTTTCTTGACACAACTCTTTCATTTGCTTCCAACTTCCTGCTCCTCTGCCCACGTTCCTGTATCTGATGATCTGCCTTTTGCTACTTCTTTAACATTACTCATATAACCTTGACTCAGCTCTGACTTTCCTGAAATATATTCCTCTATCTCACATTCACAATCTTAATTATTGCTCTTCCCTTTGGCCTTCGCAACTTTGAGCTCTGTGGCTGGTACAAGTAGAAGTCTACATTTCATACCTGGACTCCTCTGTGGGAAAAGCTCGCACATTCCAGATGGAGTGACCTTCCTTTGGTTAGGTTCTCATCAAAAGTACCATACTCACACAAAAATTTCAGAGTTATTAAAACATAAGGGTCTCTAGATTGTGAATTTGGTAACACTCTCTGTTGTGGTGGTTCTGCCTGAGAAAAGATGTTAAAACCAATTTTCTTAAGGCTTTTGTCTCCCCAAACAGCTTTTCTGTGTTTCCCACTCAATTATATGCACCAAATGCTCTTTTCCAGTGCCTTCTCTTTTAACTTGTGTTCGTAGCTTTAAGAATGAATGGTGTGATCATGTTCATGTATGTTGCTGCAGTCTATACTTTTGACGTGTCTTAGTTTATATGTAATTCTTCTAAGGCATTTGAGGATTATTGGGGAAATCCTTTACAGAAGAAAAAAGGAGGTTATATATTTTGGGTTTGGCAGGCTTTTTTTTTCTTTTTTAAACAGCAAATAACTCTTCGTCAGTACACTTTAAAAATCCTAAAAAGCAACCAAAAAAAAATTAAACTTTCCAGAAATATTTGTGTTATTTATATTATCGTAAGTATATGTGTTACTGAGTCTACAAAGTTTTTGGCTGTGTCAAGCTGATCCCATATCATAATTAACTATATTAAAGGTTGAAAATCTTCAACCACAGACTTCAGTCCAGACTTGGCCTTGATTGACATTTGATGGAAAAACTTCTAATAGTTGGTGCTGGAAACTCTGTAGGCATTCCAGGTCAATAACTTAATTAGCTCTTCCACATGATGTTAGGTACAGTACAGCAACTTCAATTCAGTGTGTAAGAGGGGTCTTGATGCTTACTGTAGAACTATTATAAAAGTGTTGCAAATAACTCCTGAGACATGAACAGGGTTTTAAGTAAATGTTAATGTGTTAGGTTAAATTTTTCTAAGGTGACTTAATGATTTCTTTGTTTTGTGCTGCATGTGTAATTTGGAAAGAGCCTAATCTTCAAAAATGTTTTAACTCCCACACCTTAAGCTGGCTACCTAAAATATTTAAGCACCACCTGTTCATATCCTGCCAAGAACTGCTTTTTGGTTTGCATTAATGAGGACAAGTAATACTAATACCTGAGGTATTTGTTCATGAAAGCACCTCTTAACATAATTGTCTTTTGATGCCTTTTTTTTTTTAGGTAGTAAAATAAAAATGAAAATTCTGGCAATATACTACAGAAACAAACTTTAAGAACCTGAAATGCCATGCTATAGCAGTATACTACAGTAAATAAATACTTAATGTACTTATTTTCCCCCTCAAAAAGTTCTTGTATTCTTCTGAAGAAAGAAAAAGAAGAAATTACTTTCTTCTTGTGTAACTTACTCTGGCCTGATTGCCTTCATTGTTTTTTACAACGTGGTTTTTTTCTGTTTACATTCACAAATGAGGACAGTTTCAGGTTGGAAGATTAGCATTTTGTTTCAGATACTGTGCATCTTTTAATAAACTATACTAATTTCCATGAACATTCAAGTCACTGTATCAAATATGTTCCATACAAACACTCTTCCTTATGTTACCTGGGTTATTTTAAATTTGAGGGCTGGAAAGCTGCCGTAAATATTATGGAAGTCTTAATGGAATGGTCACGGGTTTGACGAAGAGTCATCACATCAATCTTGTGTTGACTTTGTAAACACAGTAAGAAATCATGTCAGATGGATAAACTCATTATTAATTGAGAGATACACCTCACTGATCTGCTACAGGTCAGTTATCAGTGTACTCTCTAACCTGTAGAACCTCTTTATCTGAGACATGAAGATCAGAAAATAAGCACGTTTTCTTGGTTTAAATGTTACTGCGACTGAGATGTGGAATATGAACTCAAAGCCCTTTAGCTGCTCTGCCTGCCTGTGGCACATTTTTATCAGCAGTATCCTATGGTAAATAAAAGATACCTTCAAGCTTGGATGAAAAGGAACAAGTTTCTTAGTGCCTACTGCAAGATACCACAGAATAAGAGTGTGCCCATGGCATGTTGGTGGAGGTGCTTTCATTTAGCCTAACTGGTTCATCCAGCTGCATGAATATCTAAGGCTCCTCCAAATGTGTTATTCTGTATGTGAAAGTGCCCATAGAAAATAAGAATGTAACATTACTGTTTAATGAATGTGTGTGTAAACCATTTATAAGTGGGATCTCACTCATTTAAGCTGTTGAAAATACGAAGCCTACTGCTTTTGGTTATTCAAGCAAATGTATGAGTGGTCCAGACATTTCCCACTAGCACAGAAATGCCATCTGAGCTCTTTATGGCCAGGAGTTTTAGGTACAAGAATAGGTTACCTAAACTCTTGTGAATGTTTTTGTCCTCAAACACAACCTCACTGCTAGTAAGAGATTCATAGGTTGAAAGGAGGGAGCAGTATTACCTGCTCTAAAGTGATAGTAGTGTGGGATTAGGAACCTTCCTTACTTGTGTCCAGCATAGTTTGCTGTGGTATCTGCAGGATCTTTATTTTTAAAATTTGGGGGTGCTGGTTTGAAATAATGGCTGCAAGTATTCTGCAGAAAGAAAGAGTCTTCTGGATAAGCAAGTAATGTTTTCCTGAGTGAAAACCTGGAAACCATAGAAGCAGTTATGGGTAGGAAAAAATACTCATGCCTAAGATGCCAGGGTACATAACTACTTACAGCCTTTGCTTCGAGCTTGTCTTAGGCTGTGACTGTTGAGATATTAAAACACAAAATTCACATGTCATCCTTAAAAGTGAAACTGTTTGATTTTCAATAATTTTTTAAAATACCCAAACACCATAAGTATTTGTGTAAATAATAAGCTGTTTAAATTATGTGGTATCTGATAAAAGAAAATAATTTTCAAAGGCAAGAAAACTTAGCTATCATGGACTTTACATAAAGCAGCTAAGTAACTGGGATAATTGCTTAAGAATTTTAAAAGATAATTTGTGGTCTCCATAATTTTTTAATTGGCATCTTAAATCTCAACTTTAAATAGTTTTTCTTTTCTTCATCCAAATTCAGGTTTTCAGTCTCTGTATTCTAAGCCACTTTTTAACTTGTTGCTCGTATACCTTTCATTGCCTCCAGCAGCTATGCCTGTGGCTGGAGAAGCTTTTCTTGGTCTCTGTCCTTTGCTCCTGCCAGCTCCAATGTTTTATGGGTTGGTCTTTGCTTGAAAGAACCTCTCTTGTTACTGTTCTCTGGGTTTTCTCCCTCCCTGACACCAAACTCCACACTCCCATAGTGCAGTTGCTGTATCTTCCTTACACTGCTCTCTGTCCACTCCTGTGCCTTTTTGCTGTACTGGCCTTTCTCAGACTTGAGCTTTCCAAATCAGGAGCCTTTTGTTTGGTACTTTACCGATTGTGCCCTTTGTACGCAAGAAAAGTTGCATAAATAAACAAATACTTGAATTGGGTTGTTATGTAGGCAGTGGGTTTTGGTTTGGTTTATAGCACTATTTGAGATCTACGCCTTTCAGTTGTTTGTGGTAATTATAGAAAGTACATTCTATATTGAAATGGTTTATGCTTGTTCCTGCCTGGCCTGTTAGGAAATTATCTTAAGTTGGTGGAAAATCTACTTAAGCACATGTGACCTTTCATTTATGTGAGTAATTGTTGTGATAAGAAGGTTTCAAATGGTTTTTAGATGCTGATAATTCTGAGTGAGTGTTGATTTAAGTGTTAGATCTTCAATTTTTCAGGCAGATTTAGACAACGTAGACCTTTATTGTTGGACTGGACTTACAATGCAGTAAAGATTGGAGCTTATACTACAGAAGGAATACCATAAATATTTGAATGCCAGCTGAACATTAGGCTCCTTTCCGCAGCATTTACTGATAAAATGAGCAGAAAGGGAATGCAATATTTGTCTAAATTTTACAGCATGCATACATTAAAAATACTTTGTATTGAGGAATATTATCAAGTCATCATGAATGTAAACACATGCAGATGTGCTACTTAATATCTCTTAATCTCATTTGTGTGTGAGAGTAGTAACAGGTAATGAATAAATCTCAAGCTTCAGAAAGCAAGTAGAAGTATTACAATTTAGGAATCTGTCTGTAAACATAGCCTTTGCTACCTCTTTATAGCTTTTTCTTCTACATGAAAAGAGCCTATAAAGACTTAAGAGGATCATCATATCATATCATGCTGGTACTTTGCTAACTTTCTAATACTGAAGTCTAATACTGAATACTGCTATAGCAGAATTTCTGCTGTGTCTCCTGTGAGGCTCACTGCCTCATAAAATCTCATCAGTGCCTTTTCATCCAGAGGAATTGTTGCAGTCCCAGCTGTGACAGAGCAGGTTGTGGGCACAGGGGATGAGCATTTCAGCTATCCAGGGGGGCAGTGGTTTAACAGGTGCAATCTTGGAGACATGGGCTGTGTGATGCAGGACAGCACTTGAGATGGTGCAAGCATTCTGCTTTCCTATAAACTCTGGTTAATGTTGTGAAACAATTGTTCTTCTTGATAACAGAGGAAATCAAATTGAGTATCTGTAACCACGGTTGTAGCATGCTCTAGGCAGACTGCATTTACTGCTACGTAAAACGCTTTGTAGCTGCTTGTTGAGGTGGAGACACCTTCAAACAACCTCCAAGTGGAAACTAGGAGCACAAGGTTTCTCCAAATTAATAAGACAGAGTCTGAAATAGAATTTTTGCTAAAGAACTCAGCCATTGGTGCTTGGCTTGTTAAAAATCGGTATCTTAATGGGCCTGAGGATCTCCCACAAGTCAGGAAAGTGAGAATAGAACTGGCTGAGAGATGAAGAGATTGGATCTGAGGCTTGAGGTGAACAGGGTAATGATGATAAGCTAGGAAAAGAGTTTCTGTTAGGGTGGACTTAGGGCATGTTTTGCTTAACTTTATAATATATGTGTCAGCTGAACAGTAGTACTTGGTCCACCCGCTTGCTTGCAGTCCATAGTTGCTTTTTTCCCCACTGCAAGTCACATGGGATTGTGCTGCCTCAAGTGATACATTAGGAAGTATCTGGAACGTGGTAACTGGATGGTGAATTTGAGACCTTATGGCCTGTTAAATCCCAGTTAGTGTTGCCATAGACATTAAGGGTTGTATTGGGTTGATAGAATTTCTTCCTGAAACCTGAAAATTAATCTGCTGGACAAACCATGATGAAAAAGGGACAGGTAACTTAGCCCTGCAAATAGTGGAACCTGAGAGCTTGCTTTAAGAAAGACTATATATAAGGATGGGGATTTCATTGTAAATCACTGATCTAAATTATTTCCGCACAAAGGAGAAGTTTATACTATAGTATAATGGGCAATAAAATTACTCACGTAAGTAAGGGTCAGTTTTAGTCTTTAGACTTAACATGAAAGCAGGAGGGGAGAAGAGATGGGATCTCACCTTCTTTTCCTTGAGATTATGAGCATAGCAAAACAGCATATGTGAAAAGGGGATAAAAAAATGTAGCCTGATGCTACCAAATTATGTATGTAGTAAACTGACAAGCTAACAAAAGTATATGAAATAGTGTTAGACATAAACCTTTGATTGTTAAAGTCCTGTAAAATTTAATGCATTTGCTTTTCTAAATTTTGTCAAAAGTTTATAGTCTAAAATAATAACAAAAGAAATGTATTCCATTGTTTGGAGTCCCTTCAGCTATATTCCCATGTCTATATGCAGACAAAAAGGGACTTGTTAAGACCCACTCAACATGGAAGCAACCAATTCAGGTAATTGTGCTACCCTATTCTTTTCCTACTTTGAAATTTCCATTAAAGGGCTTTTAATATTTCAACCTAATTCAGTCAATCTAAACTATCCAAGCAGAATCTGGTTTGTAATGAAAATGGGTTACATTTATATCTATTCATTTGGTGCTATATTATTTATTGCAGTCAGAAAAGCTTTGTTAATTATTTGACTCTACCAGACTCTCAGGGGAATGGAGGTATTCGAGTTTTACTGCCAAAGATACTTTGTGAAAGGCAATTAAGAAATGTTTTATGACAGTGTCAGCAGTCTCACTTTCAGTCATTTGTTGTTTGACTGGATAGAGGCTTCATCCTCCTGTCTTACTAACCCTACTAGAACAAGAGTAGTAGTCAGAATATTGTATAAAACAAATACCAGAATTTGGCAGTGGGGGGAATTTAGTGCTGCAACTAAAAGAATGATCAGTTATGGTATCTAATTTTCATGCTGCTGTAAGAGAAACAAAGTAATGTGAAGTAATGCAAGGAACAGGTGAGAATCACATCATCTCATTTCCCATTCCTCTTAAATTCTAGTCCTAAGTTAGGACAGCCATACGCTTTCTTATGTTAGTGTTCTGTTCACACTGTGTCTCAGCTTTTGCCTTTAAAAAGGTGAAGAAAATAGTAGTGTTTGTAATGTTTTACATGTACAAATATCTTCTCCGTTTATTTGCCTTTAGGTTGTTATTCTGAGTAAAGATTATGTGTGAAAAATATATAATAAGAACTTGGTGGCAGATACGCAAAGACTTGGCATGACTGCAGTATCTTGGGGCGTTCAGGATGTCTTTTGAAGCCCCAACAAAAGAAGAGTTTGACTGATTTTGTAGAATGAAATATATCCCTCTGTTTTCTCTTCCTAATACATTAAAAAGCAGAACATTCTTCCAAATTATTTCTGAGGTGAGTCTTTTCTTCTATTCCCAGGCATGGTGGGCCTGCACATCTCACTGTACAGAAGTTGAACAATCTGTCTTGTCCTGTTCTATGCTCGGTGCTCCCAAATTGCCCAGACAAGGTCTAAAGAGGAGGCCCTAGATGGTTGCTGAGTAGCTTCATGGGAATTTTGCTGGGGTGTGTGCTGTAATGTGTTGAAAATCGCAGGGACAATGTGAATTCAGCATATAATCTGAACATTTGCTTTATGACACTTTATTTTTTGTTGATAATTTATGATCATATTTTTCTCTTTGTTTCTGACTTCCCCCTTCTTTGTCCTTTGCAAGGTTGCATGTAACATTTTAAGTTCAAGTATGCTATTGCAGCACTAGCGCCAGCAGAATGCTTTGGATAATGTTGCATAGCAACATAAAATTTAATTTGTGTCAAATGTTTTGGCATTCTTCTTAATGTGAGTTTTTTTCATTCTTTTTCACTTGAATTGCATTGCCATTGATTGGGGTGAAACCACTGGTACACTAGTACATTGAGAAGATTGTTTTAATAGAAGTAATGCCCAGCATCCAGGGTTGTCTGGAATCTTCATTTTTGTCTTGCAGTAATTTAATACCATCAGCCATAAGAAACCTGAAATGGTGTGTGAAAGGAAGACTGTTTCGTTTCCGAACTTTTATGTAGCCCAGAATTATATTCTCCTCTTGTGATTGCTCTTATTTCATATTTCCCATGTGTTTACGGTCGATTTTCCAATGACATAACTGCAACTATATTATCCATTGGTTAACCAGGGAATAGCATTGGTGAATAGTCTTTTCCTGTTACAACAATGATCAAACACCTTTAGTTTTTAAATTAAATATTTTTTCTAGCAATTGCCTAAGAAACCATTGTTTCAAATGGATTTTGAAGCAGAGTGTTGTTACAAGGAATGTGGGTGTTTTGGCCATTTCTGGGGAGTGCCTAGGTAGAACTGAGGGGAGTGAGTTTTTAAAGAATTGATGTCAGTTGAGGTATATGCTTAATTGCCTCTCAAGAGAACATCCAACCTATGAAAAATGAGGTGGAACAGAGAAATGAATACTCTACCTGATCACCGATTTAATTTTCATAAGGTTGGTTATATATTACAGTAACTGAAGGCACAGCAACTTGAATAGAATGTGCGTCTGCATGTGATTATGTGGGTTAAAATGAAGGTGGGGGTGGAAAGGTCTGTCTTCCCCTTTGGTAAAATAGTTTTGTGGCGAATGTGTTCCACATACTGGACTCCTAGGCTGAAGCTGTCATTTCAAACATGTATTTCCGGTGTTAAACATGTAGCTGTTCAGCCAAAGGTGCAATAGAGTTATAGCAAGGGGACAGAGGTGGCTCTGTGTGTGTCAGCTTTGCTGCTGCTGCACTCAGCAGCGTGCAGTGGTTTGAGTGGGCTGGAACTGCCTGATGGGGGTTGTAGAAAAGATGAAGCCGCCTTAAGAGGTATGCAGAGGAAGGAGGAGAGGGCCAGATGCATGTTTTAACAAGAGACATTTTGATTATGTAATGGGAAACAGGTTTTTTTTTTCCAGACAGTGGCAGGGTTTGCCCACCAGAAAAGCTGAGGAATGTCCAGTTTTGGAGACTTGCGACTCCCTTGGTTATGATTCTGAGCAGTCTGATGCAGCTTCAAAATTGGTAGCAAAATGACCGAATGACCTCCAGAGGTCCCATCTAAGCAGCAGAATGACACAATGGCCTCCAGAGGTCGCATCCAGTTCAAATCATTGTATGACTTTGACTGGTCCAAGTATCCAGATTCATGGGCTGTTTGAAATCGGTCTGTAATGAAGCCTGTGTAGTCCCATCTTTGCTTTTGTTGTAGGCTAGATGGCCTTAATTTATTTCAAGGACTTTGTTGGGGTTTTTTTTCCCCAATATGTGCAGGTCTAGAGTTGTACTGTGGCCATAGCTGTAGTGTTTCCTTTACTTTTGCTTTTTGTGCAGAGAAAAGTTTTATAAGAGTGTATAAACATGAAGACTTCTTTGCTGTCTAGCTTCCATATTAAAACAGTGTGTTTCCCCTCTCAACATGTGGTGATACAAGCAAGGAATGCGTTTAACCAAAATCTTTACCTAAGGCATTCCAAAGAAATATTTCAGATAACTTCCATGCAGTTTTTTCCTACTCCTGGCTAGTAATATGTTTTACCATCAGTCTCAGGTAAATTCTTCAGTTGTAGTTGCTATTAGAATTTCGGATATCTGGAGTTAATGACAATTTTGACCAAGTCTGTTCATCTGCTATGAAATCCATAAGTCTCTAAGATAATTTGACAATAAGGCTTATGACTGAATATCCAGTTTCCATATCTCAGAATTATGCAAAAGAGGATTTTTTCTCACTCAAATGTCTTTGAGTTCTGCACACATTTCATTTTAAAATTATCTTATGAGGGGCAAGAGTGGAGATAAGTTACCATGAGTTTTAAATGTTTTTGTTGTCACTAGAATTCCTCTACTGGTAATTAAGTAGATTTTGGAAACTTTTTAAAGAGAATGGCCTGGTGGCACTTAGCTGTAAAATTTTGTGCACAGTTTTATGGTGGTTTAACCTGGGCTGCATGACAGGTGCTGACCAAACCCTCCTCAACTGGACATGAGAGAGAAAATACAACAAAAGACTCATGGGGGGGAGATAAGGACTGGGGGAGATCACTCACTAATTGCCATCAAAGGCAAACCAGATTTATGGAAATTAGTTGAATTTTTTACCAATCAAAATCAGAGCAGGATAATGAGAAGTAAAAAAAATCCTAAAAATACCTTCCCCCACTTCTCCCTCCTTCCTGGAGGAACTTTATTTCCAGTGCTTTACCTCCTCTCCCCACCAGGGAGATGGAAAATGGGGATTAACAGTGAGTTCATCGTAAGTTGTTTCTGCTTCTGCTTCCTCCTCAGGGAGAGGAGTCCTTCTCCTACTCCAGTGTGGTGTCCCTCCCACGGGAGACAGTCCTCCATGAACTTCTCACATGAGTCCTCACATGTTACAGTTCTTCACAAACTGCTCTGGCATGAGTCCCTTTTTTTTTCCCCCATGGAGCACAGTGTTTCAGGAACAGACTGCTCCAGCTTGGGTCCCCCATGGGTTCACGAGTCCTGCCAGGAGCCTGCTCCACTACAGGCTTCCTAAGGGGTCACAACTGTCTTTCAGGCATCCCTGTTCCAGCATGGGGCTTCTGCAAAAGCTGCAGGTGGATCTCTGGTCCACCGTGGACCTTCATGAGTGGCAGGGGGGACAGCCTGTCTCACCATGGTCATCTTCACCACGGGCTGCAGGGGAGTTTTGGCTCCAGTGTCTGCAGTGCCTTCAGCCCCCCCCTTTGTCACTGACCTTGGTGACCACGGTTTTCTCTCACATATTCTCATTCCTCCCTTCTCTGACTGCAATTACATCTGTGCAATAACTTTTTTTTCCTCCTCCTTAAATCTGTTATCCCAGAGGCACGACCACTGTCACTGGTGAGCTCAGCCTTGGCTGGTGATGTGTCAGTCTTGGATCTGGCTGGCATTGGCTCTGTCAGACATACTGGAAGCTTTTAGCAGCTTCTCAGAGGAGCCACCCCTGTAGCCCCCCAGCTGCCAAAACCTTGCTATGGAAACTGAGTACAAATTTTATTTTTATTTTCATTTTTCTTATTGTATAGTAACTTTTGGACTGATTTTTTTTTTTTTTTTAAATATACCTATAAAATCCTTCTGAGGAACTCTGCTTCCCGTGCTGTCATATATTTACTTAATGTGTTTACCTCCTATTGTATTCCTCATTTTCAGTTTTAAATGAGTTTTTAATTCAGTTGAATGAAATACTGTTTCAAAGCACTTTTCATTCCTTGTGATTTTACTGCCTTTTTAGATCATATGCTGTAGTAATCAGCTTTATATTTGGCCTTGATCAATTTCATAATATCTGTAGAAATGTTATTGATTTGAATTAAATGATAAATAGCTTGATGGGATTTGTAATGATATTGCTTTGCAAGGTCAATCATTTCAACAGAATAGAGAAACAGTAAAAGAAAATTTTATGGATTACTAACCTAGGCCAAAATATAATGAAATATGGTGGGGGTTTTGTAACATTAAGGATAACAGACAAAAACCAAGTTGAAAGTGATGCTGTGTAGTCAGAGTAGTGTCTCTAATAGCAGTTCACAGCATGTAAGGCTTGTAAAGAGAAGCAGATGTGGAAATACTTTGCTCTATATGGTATATTTTCATCTAATGCTTCAGTATCAGAAAAATGTTGACCAAATGTTTTTCCAGAAAAAGAGGGGGAAGTGGGGATAACAGTTTTCCTATATGCATTTTAATATATGGAAGTATTTCAGATGGAAGTGATGCATAATAAAATCTCTTAAGAATATTTTCTTTTTTAAATCCTGCATTAATTAGATCAGTTGTTAGCCACAGCATTATTACCGGTGTGCCAGTTTACTGATCTGAGCACAGTGTCTGGGTTTGAACAGCGTTGGTTTAAGGCAGGAAAGTACCTACATTTCCTTACAGATGAGAAGAACAAAAGCTTTGTTTGCAAATTTCTGTGAGCAATCAGCATCTCTCTCTTTATCTTGAACTGAAAGGCTCAGCTGTCTTTTGAGTAGTGCCTGCAGAGCGGCACACTGCCATCTCACTCAGGACCTTTGTCATTTGGGGAGCAGTGTGCTTAAAGCTGAGACAAAAATACCATTGCTCTTGTTTTTACCTGTGAAATGAAAGTACATCTATGTATCAACACTGTGCTGTTTACAATTGCTTTTTTAAATAATTGAGACTTGAAAAGATCTCATCACAAAGCAGTTTCGGTAATTGGGGGAGCTTTTATCTGGAAGACTTGCAATCTCTCTTATAATAGAAGCCTCCTAATTTCAGATTATTCTTTGTCCAGTGATGCATTCCAGAAGGGAAACACATTTTGGTTGGATATAAACAATAAAGAATGGTGTATGCGGAGTGGTATATCCCTATGAACATTTTCTCACAGGACTGCAATTTGGCACCAAATCTCTTAAGAATTGTGTCACAGCTGTACTTAAGGAGATAACAACAACCAGTAAAGCTAAAGTATAGCCATCTATTGTTAGGCTGTTATTCCTGTTTTGACCTGTTACACTCTTTTAAGACCATAGATGGTTTCTTTTTTTTACCGTTCTTCTAATTTACTGTCTAAATATTCAAACAGGAAGTGTATTGATTCAGATAACATGGGTGTCCATATGAGTCCCAGTGTGACACTTCTATTATTTGTGAAAACACACTCGTTAGCCCAACATTTTAATTTCTCTCCCACCAAGACCCTTAAAAACATTTCAATTGCTTTATTCTCTCTCTCCAGCAGCGTTGGTTTAAGGCAGGAAAGTACCTACATTTCCTTACAGATGAGAAGAACAAAAGCTTTGTTTGCAAATTTCTGTGAACAATCAGCATCTCTCTCTAACCCTAATTATCTATACTTATATCTTGTGAAGGAGCTATTGAATCATCATGATCTTCATGAATCATCATCATGATCTTTATCCCTTTTTTGCAGATATTTCAGATTTTTTCTTGAGTTTGTTGTTGTTGACCTTGCTCTTTTTGTAAATGTTCTTTAGATAGTCAAACCTCAACTGAATTTCTCAGCAGGGATTTGTCTGTTCATTTTTATAGCTTACATTGTGTGAGACTCCTAACTCTTACTATTTCTGTTGTTCCTATAGCAACTAGATAGGTGGAGATGCAGCAGCATCACTTTGCTTCCCAGCTGGTGTTTGTGTTCTCAGCAAGGGGAGTGTATGAGGAAAATAGAGTATTAATTGGGATATAAATGGTTGAAAAGTATAGTTTACGTTGAGTTACCTCACCCTTTACTCTGAGTTAGTTAATGATTTTAAGCAGGGCTTCTGAAGCTTTCTTTATTAAAATTCTGTCCTCTCTGATGGAGACATGATTTATGCTGAGTGTGTGTCAGGTTTTGGTTTCTTACTGCTGCTTGGTTTTCTTCCACCTAAACCCCTGTTTTCTTCCTCACATGGATAGCAATAGTGTTTGTTTCAGGAACTAGACTGGTGCTTATGACTTGTATGTAGCCTGAACATACATGAGGTATGGGACTTTTTAATTCCTGCTTTTTTGTCTGATTTTTGCAGCTGTCCAGTAACTATAATATACTGGACTATCATTTTATAGCAGACTATTAAATGACTATCTTGGAGTAAAATGTTTTGATATTTGAACTGCTACATATCCAGAGATTAGACTAACACATTCTACCTTCTCCAAGAAGAAGTTGTTTGCATTCCCCTTAAGCAGTCCTCTCTCTGACCTCATGATGGAATGTTTATTACATACTTTCCTGAGGATCTATGATGCCAAATTAATCCCTCTGAATAAATCAAAGTCTTTCCTCCATACCTGAGCACCTGAGGTTCTGCTACTCTGCCTTGGTGGCACTTGTTTAGCCAAGCACCACTGCTCCATGAGGGTTGTGTTACTCTCAGCACAACGTGTGCATCATGAAGACTTGGGGAAGGTGAGGAGTTTTATTTTACAGTGTTCAAGCCACTATTATGTGAAACAACCACAAAACATGTGGCGTATGTTTTAAGCTCCTCTGAAGCTGTTTACTTTTATTAAATAAAAATGTCTGTGCACAGGAGCTGGATATACTTTGTCGCAGCTCAGAAGGATGGGCCCTATCAGGTTAGTGTCTCGTTCCATGTACCTACATTGAAAATGCTTTCCTAGCCAGAGGAGTTCTTTCTGATGAGCAAGAGGAACTCGGCTGTTACTGAGCCAGCAGTCTGAAGATCATGAAATGCCTGTCATCTCCACATTGGTGGTGGTGCCTCAGGAGAAGTGCTTGCTTTTTTGGAAATAAGTTTTTAATTGTTTCCTAGTTTATTCCTTCTCTATTTTCCCCAATTCTGTCTCAGATAGAGAGGTTCACAAGAGCTGATGAACATTACATCTGGTTAGTTTATAAATCAACTTGCTTCTCTGTTGGCTGCCCAAGCAGAGTTTTGATCCTCAGCGAATTACATATTGGTACAGATGTAAATTTTAAACAGAAAAACCTCTTTCCAAAATATTCTGGCTTAAAAAAATACATAAATGGACAAGTCTCTTGCTTCTGTA
The DNA here is from genome assembly GCA_013390005.1 of Calyptomena viridis. Taxonomy (NCBI): domain Eukaryota; kingdom Metazoa; phylum Chordata; class Aves; order Passeriformes; family Eurylaimidae; genus Calyptomena; species Calyptomena viridis. Next base: position 19,814 of record WEIV01028401.1, on the reverse strand, counting down.
GATTAGATCTGACCTAGTGTATCTCCTGTATGCATGGGATCACTGAGTCATTTAAGGAATCTTTCTGAGGCTTAGAGAGCTGGGACTGCTCAGCCTCAGGAAAGGAAGGCTCTTATGGGATCTTACCAGTGTGTATACCTATCTGATACATGTGAGTAAAGAAAACTAAGCTAGACACTTTGCAGTGCTATCCAGTGGCAGCACAGGAGGCAATGAGCATAAATATAATACATGAATAAACCTTTTTTTACTGTGAGGGTGGTCAAATTAGAAAGAGATGTGGAGTCTCCAACCCTGGAGAAGTTTAAAACCCAGCTGGGCTCAGGCCTGAGCAATCTGGTGTAGTTGACCCTGCTTTGAGTGGGGAGATTGGACTTGATGATCTCCAGAGATCCTTTCCAATCTGAAATAGTCTGTCAATATTGTGGGTTATGTCAGAAGGTAAAATAGTTTTGTTTGTTTTTTTCCCTGTGAAGAAATTGCTGCTTGGAGAGTCTTATATTGTCACAGATAAAATATAACCCTTGTTGAGATGTTTTGAGAATCCTGTTGTTTCTGCTTAGATTTTGATTTTTATCTTAGTATATCTCCTGGTGTTTATTTCTTACAACCTAATTCTTTTATTAGAAAAAACCTGATCCATACATCAGTGGAGTAACTACATTTTTATCAGCTTTCTTCACTGGACAAATAAATGCCTTTTTATAGTGCTTTAAATCCAATCCTGAATATAAAGGTCTATTGAAGTGGTTTTAATTCAGAGACTCATAGAATCATTAAGGTTGAAAAAACCCGCTAATATTGTGTCCAACCATTAACCTCTCACTGCCTTGTATACCACTACACCATGTCCTCAAGTGCCAAATCCATGTGTTTTTTGAACTCTTCCAGGGATGGTGATTCCACCAGTTCCCTGGGCAGCCTGTTCTAATGCCTGCAGCTGCAGGTTTCCAGTCACTCTTCCCCCAGCCTGAAGTGCTGCAATGGGGTTGTTGTGACCCAAGGGCAGGACCCAGTACTTTGCCTTGTTGAACCTCATACCAGTGGCCTCAGCCCATCAATCCAGCAAACTCATCATACTCAACTCTCAGTCAGGGTTGCTAGGCAGAAATTTAGGAAGAGTTCCAGCAAGGAAACTGCTATTTTGCTCTCTTGTTTAAGACAATTGTAGTGATGTGATTTCTAACAGAGGTAAAACATAGTGTGAACTTGCATGCTTTACTTGCTACCTGGTTACTGAATATGCAGAATGGGGTTGTTCTGTTCCTCAGAATGTTCAATTCAGGGTGATATGTAAATGTGCAACCAGAGTTTGACAGCTGCCTTGAGGTGTTGATTTTATTATCATTAAATGTTAGCTAAGAGCAAGCATCATCTTTATGTCCCTAGATTTGTGGGTGAGTGTTTGCTCAAGGCCAATTGAAATAGCTCTTGTCTTCTCCAGGAAGGGAGTGCATATTGCCTCTTAAAGGATTCCAAATGTATGTTAGAGAATGAAGAGTCAGGAATGGTATTGAGAATTAAAGATTTAAAAAGGATGAATGAAAGAGGCGGTGGCATCTGGAAAGAGACTCTGTGGTTGGAGCCAAGGAAGACGCAATATCTAGCACGGGGTGTGAGGTGAGAAGGGAGAACAGCTCCCCAGGGGAAAGAGAAAGAACATATGAAGTTGGGCACTTTTTTTATTTGGTCAGTTGGTATGCTTTTTCAGAAAAGCTGAAGATGTGTAATTTTGAGCCGAAATGGTAACCCTAGTTTGAGTATCTCATTTCGGGTAAATAGTGGTAAGAAACTGAGAATTTGAGATTCTGGTTTTGGCTTTCTGGACATCTCTTTCAGATTCTCGAACAAGTCCTGCTTGAGCAGACCTCTCCAGGCATTAGGGATTTTAAATACAATTATTGTTTGGATTAACCTTCAAAAAATTATGCTTTGAAACTTTGTTATGCATCTCTTCATTCAAATCACTTAATGTTTTCAATCTTGTTTACTTTTTTGCAGCTGTTAACACAATAGGGAAAAAGCTTCCAAGGACTGACTATTGATGTTTGAGGAACCTAGATCCTAATTGCAGAACAATTGCCGTGATGTCATGTGCAGATTTTATGTGGTGTTCACAAGCAGCTGGTTGCAAACAACTACAGATTGCAAAAACTATCTATAAAGCTTTTGTTTTACTTGAAAAGCTGCTGTCTACACCGTCAAAAGCTTGTGGGTGTAGCTGTCTGTGTATACTTCTGTTTTAAGTGAATTTTCATAGCATGAAATCAGCTTTGGAAAAAGTGCTTTTGCCAATATGATTTTTATAATTCAAACAATAAAAACAAGCATGGCTCTAAAGTTATATATGATGATAACAAAAGTGACTCTCATTGGTGCATTTGCATACCAAGATTTGGCATCACTTTCAGTAAGTTAAAGTAGCAAAAGTGGTTCTTGCTAGGTTATTGATATGTGGCATAGAAGTTAGTATGATATAAAATTTTCCTGTAGAAGAAAATTTTCCCACTGAACTTAATCATTCTAGTAACAGTGGGAATGCAAATGTAACTAAAGATTGCATTTCTTACCATGAAATGTCAAAGTACTTATCTGTTTTTCCAATTGTGAAATTGGTAACTAAGGTTAAAAACTAAATGTCAGCAAAACACAAAAGTATGGTAATTTTGAACTTCTAAGAATATTTTTAGAAATGTTTTAGTTATAAGATAAATGTACATATTTTTATTATGCTTGAAGATATCATCAAAGGCTGATCAGTTAAAAATTCTGCTTTTTGTTTTCCAGAAACCAGCAAACATTCTGGTAATGGGTGAAGGTCCTGAGAGAGGAAGAGTGAAAATAGGTAAATATTTTTAGAAAATTTCATTACATAGGTAGGGGATTACTTTTACTTCAGTGTAAGGTAGAAACAGATCTTCATTGTTATTTCAGGGTATGATGTACAACCTCTAGTTTCATTTTTAAATCTCTTTCACTGAGCTTACAGACTTACGAAATTACAAACATATTGTTAGATACTTATATTGTTAGATATTTCTAAAGGCTACCAAGAATATTTGATGATATAAAAGCATCTGTAAGAAACAAGAATGTAATAAGTACAGAGTAATGAATAAGAATAATGAATAAGAATGGAATNAACAAGAATGTAATAAGTACAGAGAACAACGGCTATAGCCAGGACTCTTTTGACTTCTACTATGATTAGTTAACATAACATTACTTATATAGTTGTATTTTGTTTTAATTATTTTGGTATAAATAACATCAATGCACGAGTTTGTAGAGATCCAATGGTTTGCTATGCAAAGGCTGTTTGGTGTTGAGGTGGGAAACAATGTCAACTGTGATGGACTTAATCCAAAACCTAATTACCTTCTTCAGATCATAAGCTTTAGTCATGTGGATATAAACTTTTTTTAATAAAGCATGTGGCAATATTCGAAGGAGTAGTAATATATTGGAATCTCTATTCATCAACTTCTGTTGTGTTTGAAAATGTTCAGCTAATAGTTTTTGATTTGTATGCTTGTTTTAGTATGGGTAACAGCAAGAGAGTAATACTTGTCATTTCGTAACTATGGAAGCAGAAAGATTTAGATGAAGTGCTGTAAAAGATAAGCTTCAGATTTGAACTGGGTTTAAAATGTATGGTTTCACAATACTCTCCATTTTATACTTTCCTGTCAGGCATTTTTTACTGTTACTTACAAGACACTTTCTAGAGAGAATTTTTGAGTTATATAAAATCTGTGCTTACTTTTATAATACACTGCTGTAACAGTGGACACCGACTGATTCTGGAGTTCATTCCTCCAAATCAAGTAGGAAGCATGCTTTGAAAAATAGCTCAAAACTGTCTACACTGCAGTTTTTTCGTTTTGCACTTTGGGTAAATATATAGCAGTCACAAGGACTCACAGCTTTGTAAACATGTATAAAAGTAAAAGAGAAAATGTACATTAGAGACCTACTACTGTTGACTTTAGTTAACCAAGTTTCTGTTCAAATTTTTTAAAAAATAAACTATGTCTCTGGTATGTGAAGTTTTACAATCCCATGAGGAAAACACTGAAGTCAAATGTTATCCTTCATAGTCTTATGAATGAAGTAAATGGAATTTAGTCTTAGATAAATTTGGCCCAATATTATTATGAGTAATGGTGCTTTGTTAGAAACTTTTGTTTGTAATTTTTAATGGTTTTGGGCTTTTCTTATAAATGGTTTCTGGCAATATTGTTTCACTTTTCATTTATTTGTATGAAAATTTAAATAGATATTCTTTTATTTTTTCTCCCTATTCCCCAGCTGATATGGGTTTTGCAAGATTGTTTAACTCACCTTTGAAGCCATTGGCAGATCTGGATCCGGTTGTGGTGACGTTCTGGTACAGAGCTCCAGAGCTGTTACTTGGGGCCAGACATTACACAAAGGCCATTGGTAAGTTGTCCTGTAAGAAAGATGTTTGCTTGCAAGTTTTGTAAAGTATAGTGGCCTTACAATAGATATGATGATCAACTGATCAGCTATTTTTTCCTGAAGTAGCAGCAGGTGGAGTATGATCCAATTGGTAAAAGATTAATCCAGACTGAAACTTTCTGAGGACTGTGCTTTTATTTTTCAGTGTGAGCTAGACATTTTAAATGTCTTTGGTTTTGTTTTTAAAACAAAAAATATCCTTTGTATTGGTTTATACCATTTTTTTATACGTGCTCAGAAATCTTGTCATCTTGTAAACTTTCAAAAGGAAAAGAGCTATGGCCATTAAAGTGGCATTCTTCTAGGGTGTTATGTGTCCAGATGCTTCTGTGGAGTGTGTGGCTCGATAAGGAGAAGGGCAATCTCCTGTGCTGTGTGCAATCTGCAGATCACTGCTGATATCTTAGGAAGCTCTATGTTCACGAAATGCTAGTAGCCAGGCTCTTGTCACCTTTCCCCTTTAGTAAGTTCCAGAAGCACAGTCAGCCTTGGTGCTCAAGTGTTTGAAGAATGAAAAGTCTGAGTTATCCAGGAGATCTCCTGTCTGCATGGCTGGGAAATGAACTGGAAAGGAAACAATGACCCTCTGTTAATGGGGTTAAATCGTTCCTGTGCATACAGAGGTGGCTTTCTTGGCAGATACGTTTCTGTTGCAGACGTTTTTGGAGATGCTCTGTGGGCCTTTGTTTAAATGTTCATTCTGGTGGAGCAACACTTTTAAGGCGCACAGTCTGGCTTTTTCAAATAACTTCTGTTTATCCAACTACTATATACAGCAAAAGGTTAGAAGAATGAGTGAACCTGACTTCCTTGATGCGGACTTGCACTACCTGTTTCTTTATTGCTTTCCTCTTCCATTTGGAATCCTCTAGTGCAGGAGGACCCGAGTTGGGCAAATGCCTGCTTTCTTTTTTGATCTTGCCATGAATGTGCAGGAACTGTTAAGAGAGGCAATGAGACTTCCGCATAGCTCTGGTGATGTTCACTTTTGCAGGCAGGTAGTTCTATCTTTCGGCAAAGTTTGACAGTATCAAAAAGTTAAAAACTTCAGGTTTATGCTAGTGTTCCTTTTCATCTCCTGAAATGGAAAAGTGTAACTCTTCAGATGGTAATATTTGCATTAGCAAGTAGTGTGACACAAAAGAAGTGCATCTGTAAAGTAAAATGATACAGAGTACCTGGCAACTACATTATATGTGTTTTGGAGAAAGGGGAGTACTTAGGGCTCTCTCTCTCATGGTCCAATGGACTACAGCTCATTAGTGGCTGATGTATGCCTTTTGGTTTAATTTCATCCCAAAGGAATTTATTTTGTGTACTCTCAGAGATCTCTGCAGAAAAAGTTTAGGTACATAAGTGTGGACAATCTGGTCCATTTTAAAACCAAACACCCGGTCCAAAGTAAAATACTATTTATAGATAGATTCAGTCAAGTTGAAAGGGACCTTAGGTGGTTTCTTGTTTATCCTTTTGTTGAAAGTAGGGTCCACTATGAATTGAGCCTGGGCTGGTGAGGGATTTGTTCAGCTATATCTTGAAAACCTCTAAGAACAAATATTTCACACCCTCTCTGGTTGCCCTGTTCTAGTGCAAAATTATTCTCATAGATTCCTCTTCCATCAGAACAAGCTCATGTCTCTCAGCATCCTTTCCCCAGAGCAGGTTCTCCAGCCTCTGACCAGCCTGGTGACTCTCTACTGAACTTGCTCCAGGTTATCCAAATCTTGTCATATATTCAGGTCCCCAGAGTGGCCCAAATGTAGTTCAGCAAGTGCTAAGGGGGAGTCACTTTTCTCAGTCTACTGGCTGTGCTCTTGTTGATGATGTTAGTCTTTCATCACTACCAGAGTACACTGCTGGCTCATGTTTCATTTGATGTCCACTAAAACCCCTCATCCTTTTCTACAGGATGTTCTTCAGCCAGTCAGTTCCTGACCTGAACCATTGCAGAGGGTTATTCCATCATGGCTGCTGGACTTCATATTTGTCTTCATTGAACTTCCTGAGTTTCTTGTGGCCTGTTCCTCCTGCCTATCTGGTTCTTTCTGAATGACAGGTCTATCATCAAGTATATCAACCATTTCCCCAGTTTTCCTTCATCCACAACTTGGTGGAGGCAAAGGGTGGGGAGGGGCTGTTCCAGCTCTTCCTCAGCATTGATAAAAATACTAAGTTGGTTAAGTCTCACAGGCCTCTGTGGTATTCCACTTGTAATCGGTCTCCAGGGTAGAGTATAAACTGTTAACTACCATCCTCAGACCATGATGATCCATCCAGTTTTTCCAAAGCTTGTATTTTGCTGCTCACCTTCATTACCCCACTGTGTCATGGTTATTGCAGCCAAGGCTGCCACTGATACCCCAACCTGTTCTTTCTTTCTTCCTCAGTAGCAGATCTGAGAGATCCCATATGTAGTATTTGTGTGAAATTTACCCCAAAGTCCTCCAGAAATTTTTTCAGTAGCCCTGCGATGACCTTGTTCGTGTTCTGTTGTTCTCCATGATGCCACAGAATCACAGAATATGCTGAGTTGGAAGGAACCCACAAGGATCATCGAGTCCAATTCTTGGCCCTACACAAGACGATCCCCAAGAGTCATGCCATGTGCCGGAGGGTATTATCCAAATGCTTCTTGAGTTCTGTCAGGCTTTGGTGCTGTGAGCACTTCCCTGGGGATCCTGTTCTGGTACCCATCCACCCTCTGGGTGAAGAGCCTTTTTCTAATATCCAACCTTATCTCTTAACCCTTATCTCTTAACACAACTTCAGATCATTCCCTCGGGTCCTGTCAGTGGTCACCACAGAGAAGAGATCAGTGCCTGCCCCTCCTCTTCCCCTCACAAGGAAGTCGGAAATTGCAATGAGGTCTCTCCTCAGTCTCCTTCAGGCTGACCAGACCAAGTGACCTCAGCCACTCCTCATACGGCTTCCCCTCAAGGCCCTTCACCATCTTCGTTGCCCTCCTTTTGAGGCTAATAGCTTAATACTTTCTTACATTGCACTGACCAAAACTTCCCAGTCTGTTCATCTCCTCCCACAGCTCCCACAGACACCTTTTCCTGGTGTCTCAGTGCCCCAACCAGAGTGTATGTCCCACTGAGGCCAGCATCATCCAGCAGACTGAGTCCTGCTTGGCAGCACACTCCCTCTGGAGCTCTGCCTTGGCTGAGATGGAGGTCCCATGGTATCTTCTCCAGCGGGTGCTGAGGATGGAGCCTTGTAGTGCCCCTGCCTCTGGCACGGTAGTGGCACAATCCCATGCTGTCTGAAGCAGACTCTGCTTTGCTTCTGCCACCATGGAAACTGGGCTGCTAACTACTAACACTGTGCTTGCTGCACCCTGTAGTGGGTGAAAACAGTTGCTAGAAGTGTTAAAGGAAAATACCAACAGGATTGCCTTAACCACCTGTAAATTAGCTGCTTAAACTGCCCTGACTATTGATAGTGGAAAACACTGAAGTGAGTGCTCCAGATTACTGAGTGACCTCTTTGTGTGGTAGTGGGAAATTACCTCAACTGACAATTACAGTGTTTTTGATACATAGCATATTGTTTGGAGATTTAGGTGAGCGATATGCCCCATTATCTCAGGATATCTTTGAAGAATGAATTAGTATAATGCTGTTGTTCATTTAATTATGTCATAAATAACTTGGTTGATACCTGAGGGATCTATAGTTTATACTAAAACACAGACAAGGAGTCCCTGTGAAACTGTAGAGGATGATGCTACTTCAGAGAGAGATGATTTTGCTAGTAGTTTGTTATTTCTGAGGATTTTATTTCTTGTATCACATCAGTGAATCCCTGGGAAGGGTGTGAATGGCATGTGCCTGGCATGCAGTGTGAGTGCTGAGGGGCACTCAAAACATTTTGGGCAGCTAAAGAAAACAACCCGAACTGAAAACAGGAAAGTTCCAAGTTGTGATTTGTAGGTTGACTGGAGGGTTAGAGGAGCACATTACTGAAGAGAAAATAATAAGGGGACATGGAGGTGGTCTGTGTTGAACTTTAAGGTAAAGGGAAGAAGTGAGTAACAAAATGACAGTGGTGATGTTCGTGCAGTTTCATGAGTCCAGACTTGTATTTGCTTCTAGCATTATGTGCACTTAAAAAAAGACTATCCTGTGGGCTAAGCATGCTGGTGAGAGTTTAACTTGAATGCTAGTATTTTTGGCAAAGGATGCAACTCTTAGAGCTCTCTCTTAAATCTCTGTGCAAGAAATATAATTTTAACATCTCTAAATATTACATAATTCTTGGCAGCTCTACTGTATTGCTTTTAGGAATAACTCATAAATTATACAAGATACTCATTTAACTGCTCTTCAGTTGGGAATAATAATTTAGAAGAAAGGTGATTAGATATAGCAAATTATGAAAAAAAGACAGCTACTCTTTTCCTTAGCTATTTTCTTATGCCTTTTTAGATAATATGTAGTTTCTTAATTAGTAAATATCAATAAAATAAGGCTAAAAGAATGTCATGCCAGCTCTATTCTATTCTCTTCCACTTTTGTCATTGTGAGAAATCTTTTTGTCTGAATTTACTTGGAATGTATTGCTCCTTTTTCACTTGTGCAACATGGTGAACATTGTTTAATAGTTGCTACACAATTCAGATATTTGCCTAGGTTTTCACTGACTTTGTCTTGATTTTATTTAATTTTAAATGTATTTTCTGTGTTTTGTATCTAATAGTCTCTGCCCTATCTTAGTTTCACATATAATTTAGTTATTAGCAGTGTGTTCAAAATATCCTGGACACTGTCCACCATAGTGTGCAGTTTGGTTTTGTTCTTGTAATAAAGGCTTTAGGTATGTTTGCTTGCATGTAAATAATTCTTATACATGATGAAAGGATGAAATTAGAATTAGACTTTTGATTTATTCAGGATTTTTGTCTTTGTTTTGTCTTTGTTTCCTAGACCTGATCTCAGTTACATTTTGTGGGTTTAACTTTGGGGGAATATTGGACTAAATGCAGTCTGTTTAGACGGAACTTTGTATTACACAAAACAATATATAACCACATTGTATTATTTTAGGGGTCGTTTTTCAGTGGCATTTTTTCCTTTATTTAGTTTGTCCTTTCATACTAGTGAAATATTCTGGTTTTCATTTATTTCTTTGCAGAACAGATAGTTCTTAACATATATAACATATATATATGTGATATATCTCATGTATAACATCTTGTTTTAAGGAGGTCCAGGAGTCAGAAAAATACTGTTGTTAAAAACAGAAATAGCTTTTGCTTTCTGCATGTTAAAAGAATGGTAAAATCCCATGATAGGTTTTATGTGGAATAATATTTGGTTTCCCAAACTGTGAATGTTTATAATGTGAACCCTACTTGTTAATAAAGTTTCTTATATAATATCTGCTATCATAGTTACAAGTAACTAACTTAACAGATGAATGCAAATTGGGAAAATGGTGTTGTAGAAGCCAAAGATCACTCTCTATTCCATTACCACAATATAATTCTGTACTAAATTCATTGTAGCCTGTGGATTTTTTCATCAGATCCTAATACCCTAATAAAGAAGTAAAACCTGCAAATGAAAGTAACCTGAACAAGGTTCAGGTGAAACTAAGTAACTGTGAAAATGCAAGTTGCTTGTGATGGTGGAAATGTTAATAAAATTACTGAACAACTGAAAAGTCTCCAGTACAACAGAAAGTGCCTTTATGCTCAAAATACTAAAGAGACAAGGTTGAACTAAGTGGCAAGGTACAGTGTTGCTTTCATGTATGGGCAAAGACTTCTGCCCTTTAATTTTAAGGAAATGAAATGACTGTGGTAAAAATGAAGGAAGAAGTAAGCTGGCTTTAACATTGAAAGGAGACATTAATTAGATATTTTGTTTTACTCTGGGAACATCAGATTAAAAAAGCATGTTTTAGTAGGTAAAGCAAGTAGTAAAAACTTTTTTCTCATAGGTTTTTAAGAAAGCATGTGGCAGTCTCCAGTATGATTCATTCTGGGGCATCTTGTACCATATCAAGGAAATAACATAATTAAGACGTGTTGTTATCAAGTTGCAGCTTGTATAGTTATCAGTGCTATCAAATAAGCATGTTATCTTACCTGTCTTTACCACTTGCTTAATTAAATCAATAGTATATTTGATAAATGGCATCAGATGATTTATATAGTATTTTAGATTATTTGGATTTTGTTAATGAAAGAATTCTTTAGAGTGGTCTTTCAATCGCCCATTAAGCAAGGCTTGACATTTTCTTGCACAAAAAAAGGATGGGATTATTTATTGTGAAAAAATAAATCTGGAAACCTAAGTAATCTCTATTGCTTAGTTACTTCTCCATACTTGTCTAAATTATAAGTCAACAGGAATGTCAGAAATGGCCATGTGGCAATTGCATTTAGCAGTCGAGCAAGACTGAGGTGTAGAGAAACTGTAATTCAAAGCACTGTCACCTCATTCTATTTCCAGACTAACATGGTTATGGAAGCTGGAAATGTGTGAAAGGTATGAGCAGACATCAAAATGCCTTTGAAAGCCAATGTCACAGGAAAATATTGGTGTATCAGAAGGAATGAATTTATAATGAATGCTGGGATCTGTCAGATTTTCAACAACTCCATTTGACTTTGTGCAGGAAAAAAAAAAGAGGAAAATAGCCGGGGTGTATTATGTAGGATTTAGGGTGGAAATATGTGCATATGTGTTCCATATTGCCTGTGCAGTGAGTCCCACACATTCCGAGTGCATCAGATGTCCTTACTGTGCATGCACAGATTGTTGGCATGCTGGCCAGGCTGTGGGGCCTCTGGAAATCTTAGACTGATGCCTAAGGCTCTTCTGATCTTGTGTTCTGGGAGGGCTCAAAGGAAAAACTTAAGACCTATCTGGAATATCTGGTAAACCAGAAATTACAAATGGAGCCAACTAGAAGATAGAAAACACTTCAGCAAAAATGTACAGGGGAGGTTCCCACCTCTGGTCTGTGGAGCCACGGGAGCAGGACTGCTTTTGAACATAAACGAGAGATAATTAAGAAGAGTAGATCTCTAGTCAGTCAGCATCTGTTTGCTGCATAGGGATCCACATTCCTGTTTGTGGGAGGGATTTGAGGGAAGGGGCTGTGGAAAAGCTAGAAGAGAAAAGAAGAGAGGTTGGAAAGTATTTATTTATGCACACTGAAAAGAAAAACTGAGGCTGCATCAGAAATGGAGCCTTGTTCATGCCCTGGGCAATGTTTTATGACATGAGAAGTAATTGGATTCAGATGATATTTTGTAGTAAACTTGTTTTGGCATGTGGTAAACTTCCTTAATTTTGATTATCAAAGTTGTTCTTGTGCTTTTTCTGAGAGGCAAAATATTTTAATACCAAGGATTAATTGTTGCTCTCTTATCTAGTTATTGCAGGTGCTGCATGATTTACTGCTGTTTTTTCCCTTGCTCTCTCAAGTACTTTAGTATCTCTAAAATACTGTACAGGTTTCTTCTTTAAAAAAAAAAGCACTTGCTACACTCCACTACAGTCACCTAAGAAATGTTATATATGTATAAATGTTATATAAAGGATTATTAGATCACCTAATTAGAAACTTTTAAAGCTACATTAACATATATTTTGTGAAGCTTGAGATGCTGGCAGCAATGGGATTGTTACACATGTTAACATGTTAACTGTTTTGAGATCTAATTCCTGCCTTCTAACTACTCTAAAATCCTTGCTTCTCAAATATGTTATGTCTGGAAATTAGCTAGTAAAGCTGGTGGCTTTGTCAACTCTGGAAAGTCTGGGAGTTGTGTACCAGTTTGATAGTCAGGAGAAAATGAACAGTGCAGTGGGTCAAACCTGTCTGTGCTGTCGTAAAACCAATGGGGGTAATCTAACGTGGAGCAGAGAGTAAAGTTTTGACTCTTAGGACAGTAAGCTGGATCTCAAGAGATCTAAATACTGATTCAGTGCCAAGTGTTATATGTAGTTTGTCTTGTTTCATTTATTCCATCCCATGTGTTGTTTCATTATCTATGAAAGGAGGACACTACTTAATGGTATTGCCCTGAAGATAGTCAATTAAGAATAATAAGAAGCTCCAGTACAAGTGTGTTGTAATTTATTTTTGTTAACTCAATAAATGGATTAACTTGTCTGAGAACCTGGGATGTCATTTAACTTGAGAAATACACACATTCTGGAGATTAGGAAAAAAAACCTAAAGAAAAGGAAAACAAAACCGCTGGATCTTGAATCACAATTAGAGTCTCCTAACTGTCCTGATTTAGATTGCTCTGTAAGTTACCCTGTGAACTTCTGCCCATGGTCACCCAATACTTTTTTGTGTTCTCATGAGATGCATTTTGCCCACTTTCACTTTATACTCAATTCCCCAATTCCTCATACTCCATGACTCAAATGTCAGTTGGGATATATTGTGATTGTTTGGGATATACTGCAGATACATTATTCCTTTTATATATGAGCAGGTGAATGGTTTGGTTCAGAGTTGAATTTGCAGCTCAGAGGTCTTTGATTCGGTTTTATTTTTAAAGGTTTCCTTTACAAAACACTGAGCTTGAAGGCTGATTTAATTTTCTTAAGTGAACCATTTAAAGGTCCAAAAGGTTGTCTGTTGTAAAGCCTGGTACTGTAAACTAACCAACCTAATTTATCCTAAATTGTACAGTAATGAAAGCTTTTAATTTGCTCTTATTTACTACCATATCTGAAAAGTTTGAGCACAAAGGTTGATTTTGACTGAAACCCAAGTCCCTACTGTCATAACAAGATGCATACTTCTTGTGCAGAGGAGTTGTTTTAGCTGATCCATCAGTTTGATCTTCAAGCGTAATTATTTCAGCAATATCAACTGAAACTTTCAACATTGAGTACACTGATTGAGTAGAATGACTTGTTCTCAGGGCAGGTGTGATTGCTTCACAAGTCAAAATCTTGTCAGTAGCTGTGACTGACAGCAGAATTACTCTTCACACCAGTTTATTTTGTGGCTTATCCAGTGGAGTTGCTTATGATTATGTTGGAGTTATTGTCAACGCCTTATTAGAAATAGCTGCAAGGCTGAGCTGAAAACCTTAGTAACAGAAACGTTACCATGTTGTAAGGCAAATCACTGTTTGGAAGGACAAATAAGCTTCTCTGATGATGCTGTGTAAGGGGCAAGGCTTCTTCATATGCATTCCTCTCCATTGACTGAAATATGGTAGGGATAAAAGGCTGTAATAACTCCCAGGAAAGACTGTCATAGCTTGTGAATTGGAGCAGGCCAGGAAAGTATTCTTTGCAGATGTTCCTTGTTATAACTCAGTCTACCAGATAGGAGGCCTTTTGCTCGCCTTATATTAGTTCTGAAGGTGTTGACATATTTGACCTAGTAAAAAGTTGTAATAGTTAAAAACACAAGCCAAGTAAGAACAGACAATTAATTATAAACTCACTATCCTTCTTCATTTAGCATGGACTTAACTTCCAAAGAGGTGCAGAATAACTGGTTTATTAAAATATTCTGTATTTAATTAGGAAGAAAAGTGTATTTCTCTTTCAAAGAATATGTACTGCTTTCTTCTAATTTGCTACCATCAGTCATTTTTTTCATACGATTCTATGAAATCCAGAGCTGTGTATATTCCCCGAAAAGCTTCATAAATGATATTTTACCAAACAGTGGCTAATCTTGCCTGTTTTAAATTCTTTCATCATTACAGGAGGAAATAGTAACAATTTCTGTGTTAGACCTGCCTAGTACTTTGCAGTATAAGACAGACTCATGACCTCTGCAGTGACAAGCTTTCATACTTCCTTTACTTGTGCTGGGTCTACAAAGCTGTCTTTTGTGTCGCCCACTACATTCCTCATGCTTTTGATGAGTTGTTACTGGAAGAACATTTTTCTTTTTACTTTTGTTTCTCTTAAGGGCTTTGGCAGTTTGCCAGGGTACCTTTTGGACCCACTGCTGTTGCTGAAACAAAAGTAGCAGTATGTTCTTTACTACATCTTGGAGATACTGGAGTTGGCATAAAAATAATGTTCCTCTGTTGTCTCTGACGCATCTAAAGTTTTAGGATTAGGGAAAAAACAAGGCTGTAACACGCTTTCCATGGTAGGACTAAGCGCTTGTCCCACCAACCAAATTCCTTGCTCTGGAATGACATCACCTGAGGTGGGAGAACTGAGAGAAGAGTAGAAAGAAGATGGAACCATCACTCTATTCTGCTTTTGTTTAACCATTACTATGCTCTCAAGGATGTTAGCTGTTCTACTGCTATCTGATGTAGTAGATAATCTGTAGTTTATATAACAGTAGTAATGTTGGAGACACAAGTGAAGAGTTAAAGAATTGCTGATGAAAATGCAGTATATAGGATTTGGAGGTGATAGTGGGAGAAGTGTTTGGAAGGACAGTAAAAACAATATAATGTTGGTAAAGGTTTAGTTTTAAAGCTACTGATGTCAATAAAAGTTGAATTCTCGTGCTCTGTGGTACAATTGCTGATAAGATTGCAGCTTCCCTGCTTTAATGATACCTGTCTCCTTCAGTACCTAGACTACATATGTTAAATACAAGGTTTCATATAGAACCATAAACCTGGAATTTTCAAATT
>WEIV01028397.1:1138-18978 GCA_013390005.1 Calyptomena viridis | reverse complement strand
GCATCTCTCTTATATGTCTCTTTTCACACAGACTTACTTCCAAAACACAATTAATCCCTAAAGTATTACATTATTATACACATAAAGTCAAATATTTTGCTTCACCTTGATTGTCTTGCCAAGAGTTTTGCCATTAATTAAAACAAACACTGGGTTTTGAAACTGTTTCCATGAGTAAAGGAATTGTGAACTAAGCAGCTCAAGCTGTGGGCAGCTTTAGAGAAGCTACTTTAGGGATGAATGTTCATGGCAGTGGGGTGGAAATAGATGATCTTTAAGATCCCTTTCAAGCCAAGCCATTCTATGATTCTATGAATTTGGGCCATTCTTGACGAGTTAAATGTGTGTCTCTGTAACTCCTTTTTATCTTTGGTGAAAATCACTTCTTCCTTTTGATGATAGTCAGCAAGCACATCTAATACAAAGTAACTAGCAAGGCATCTCTGGATTGTTTGTTGAACCATATGGCCTTTGAAAGGTGAGGGGAAGGAAGAAGAGAGAAATAAAATTAAAACAAGTGTGCATCAGTGAGCTGGTACAGGTTTCAACAAGGTCTGCCACAGTACTACCTCTGGATATCCTCACAGGGCTAAGCCATAAAAACACAAGTACAACAGAGAAGAGATAGGTAGAAAATGAACAAAAACACAGCTAGAGACTTTTGAAACAGATGAATACAGCTACAGAATTCAGAATAAAACATTTTTGGACTTCCTGAATGCAACCATTCAATATAACTTACAAAGATTTGTATTCATTAGCAACATATCATCCCCAAATCTCTTTTAGAGCTTATTGTTATCCGCATTCTGTTTTTTACCTCTTCTTCCATATAAATTTATACGTCAAATTTACTGAAATTTATTGTATAGCTTGCTTGTCAAGAAAAATACCCCAGAAATGCTGTATGATGACAAATAGCTACATTAAACATAATACCAGATGACAACATTCGTACATGAGGCTTATTTCCTAAAAAAACCTAGACCATTAGTATTCACATTATTCAATAACATGCAATATTTTTATTTACACTAAACTTATATAATCTAGTGTGCCTAAGAAAATTATTTTAGGTAGCAACTAAGACAATAAGAACAGAATTAAACAGTTATATTCTATGCCCAGAAACAAGTACACCTCAGCTAACAATAAGAACTTCTTTCCTGAGCTACCTATTATCTATTCAGGTGACTGAAATAACAAGACCATCTGGCTACTTGCAATAAAGGTTACAGTCGTCACCTCTGCTGCCCCTGGTCTGTGCAGAGACGAGCATGTGGGTTTGATATTCCAGATATGTCAGGCTTGCAAGGCAGAACAGTTGCAGTCTTCTTACTATACATGAGCAGGAGACAGTTTATTCTTGTCTTTAACCAGTACATTTCAGGACTTTAGTTATTTGAATGCCCTTCATCAATGAAGTTATTCCATAATAAAAAAGGGCAAGAATTTCAAATGAAATATGAATTCAGAGTAACTCTGCAGACACTTGTTTTGAAGGCATAAGTCACCTTCAAAGTTGCAACCAGGTGGAGATAACAGTTTCTTATTTTTACAGAACAACTTGGTATATTCACGATGTGCTTTAAATATAGACACCTCCAAAATTCATCCAAAATTCACATTTATGCTTGCACTGTGGCAAGTTTCAGACAACTCTAGGCAGGTGAGGTAAGAGTAGGTTCCCTCACCATAGGCTCAACCATAATACAGTTTGCAGTGCAGGTGCACAAATAAACCACATGTGTGACCATCACTTGACCAGGTGATGTTCTTCCTGCAACATCACGTTTGACATTGGAGAAATAGCCGTGGATCAGTCCTGCAACAGCTTTACTATTGTCCACCACCAGGATAAATACACAAGATCTGTGCCAACGTACAGACACACCATGTCTGTATATGCAGGAAAATGGGTCAGGGAGTACAGTGAGCTTTAATCCATGCCCACCTTGGCCACAAAGGAAAGTATATTGAGTCCAGGTAACGCCTATGTGAAGGATCAGCCAAGCACTTTCCTGTTTGCTCCTAGAATTGACATTTAGAAAGTGGCAAGGAAAACTGGCTATGCTTCAAAGCCTTTGTGGGAAGGCCTTCTTTGGGGTCTTACAACTCTAGCAGTAAAACAAACTTGCTTGTTCAAAACGAGTTAAAGTTACCACCTGCCAATGCCAACTGAGTCCAGTCATACAGACAGCAGTAATTACATATAATTCATGTGCTTTCTGCCAACCATAGTGCAACAGCAGCACATGGTGAAAAAAGTGCTTTTCACCATGTGCATTTCACCATGTGAAATGTTTATAATGACCAGGCATTTAAAATAGCTATTTACAGGTAGGGAACATTCCACATATGAGCATTGGCTGGTTTCTGATGCTTCTTGAAACTCTTCCCTCACACAATTCCAGGTAGTAAGATTCAAGCAAAAATTTGGTTTCCAATTCACTAACCCCTTCCTTGCTGCTCCCCAAGCTCAGTCTTAATTTAAATTGTTAAGTATATTTAAAAATAAACCAAAAAACAAAATGCCTCAAAAATATGTAAAAAAAATTCCCATTTGAATGAGCTGTGGGAAAATTCTTTTGGAAGTAAGTTCTGTTATATATTTTCAGTATCAAACAATATCAAGAACTCATCCAGCAAGTGTTTTCACTTCTATCCACAAACAAATCTGAATTAGATTACACCAGTGACAAAAATCACTAGTGTGTTTATATGTAACTTCAGGCCTTACTATGAGAAGTTTTCATCTCAGTGGAGTTTCTATGTACCTTCACATCAGAGTCCTACTGACAGGTGCTGAAGTTCCAATGAAAAAATATCTGGTATTCTTTGTTGCTCCTAAACTGGAGTGAATTAAAGAAACATTTTCCCCTTTCATGTTGCAATAAGTAAATTAATAATTAATCTATTCATATTATCCTGTGATAATATGAAACACTGCTGTAAAATTTTTGACAGTGGTTTACATACAGGGTATTTTGGAGCAGGTGATGCAAGTATATTAAATTAATTTATACTGATTCCTCAGTCCATATTTCAAATGTAAAAGTAATGCATGACAACTGCTTTCTGGTTTCCATAGCCCAATCCATTTTTAGCAAATGGGTTTAGAATGGGCTAATTTGGAATAAGTCATATAGCAGTTTTGTCTCAGGTTGTAAAAGCAATTCTTTCATAAGTGCTGTTAATTATGCTGTTTGTTGTTTAAAAAGAGTACAAACTGTTTAAAAGGAAAAGTTCTTAGAAATTATATTTGCCTATACTTACTTTGTGGCATGCAACACTAATAGGTTTTTCTATATAATAAGCAGGTAATGCAGATATGATAACAAATACATTCTAGTCATACATTTGTGAGCCTACCAATTCTCACTGATATTGAAAGAATTAGATGACTAGAAACTTAAAAACTCTGGATTCTAAATCATTCATTTTAACTAGTTAGAAAAGGGGCCAAGGCATAACTGATATCTGGCTGAAGGGATAGAGTGAAGAATTTTTTAAAATAGTATTTTATGTTCTTTTAATATTATGTATTAAATGTCACTTTAGGAGGTTTGGGAGTTTAGCTGTACCAACTGGTTTTCACTGAATTAGAAGAAAATCCTCTCATGGCAGCAACAATGCAAATCAAAAGGAGCAGATGAGGAGATATCTTGCTTTTAATTCTTTTAGTAAGCCTCTGTCATGATAAATTATGGGAAAAAAGCCCCTGGAGCTGTATCTTTTTTTTTTTTTTGAACACCTAATAACTTCAGAAAGAAGCCAACTAGGTCATAGCTCACCACAACACAGTATATCAATGTTAAGCAATTTATATGTAAGTAGGTTAAGTGATTCCATATATTCAGCAGCTTCTGTACTGACCATGTATAGTGATTTCCAGGTGCCTACATTGGAATAATTATACAGCTGCAACATTATTCAGATCCAGAATATTCAGAAAGGGTACATGGAAACACCTATCACACTTCTTATGAATAAGCAGAGTTACATTTTGTAATGTTTAAGACCTAAAGACTGACTTAACACTGGGGCATGGCTGGGGACATGAGAGGCCAAGTACAGCAAACTTATTGGAAATGTATATTAAATTTCTACATTGGCCTATCAGTTGTGTCACAGTAGGTTATGTCATTCAGATTTCATTGTATCACATCTTGCCTGTCAAATTATAATGGTGCTTGACTGGCAAAACACAATCTTGTATAAAATTGGATTGTATCTTACCTATTTGTGAGTTTTGAAAAGCACAGCAGATTATATGTCCTTTAAGGTACTATAACTTTCACCCCACACTTGTTGTCAACTTGCAGTTCAGCTGAAAAAGAATATTCACAAGTGAATGCCACATGTCATATAAACATGCAATAGATTGAGACAAGTCAAAATTATATAGTCCAGGTAACATGAGCTGGCTAGCTATGCTTATGAGAGTGACTGAGTATTAAATGATGATTGAAATAAGATACTGAATGTTGTCAGTTTTACAATTCAAGCATTAAAGCAACAGGACAGGTTTCCTGAGACACACTGCATAGCCACTGAAGTCAGCATCACACAGGTACACCTACACATTCTAACAGCACTGCTTCATATTTAAGTTACTAATATTTTTTTTCAAGAATGTGTCTCTACTTAATAATTTTATTCATATTTTTATGTATTAAACAGTAACTGAGGTCCACAGGATCACTGCCATATTGACTGAAATAGGACCTGAGTCTGCTTTACTTTGGTCTTACTTTCAAGGCAGTTAAGCCACAAGTCCTTTCACACTGCTAAAATAAAAGTATTCACAATGGCTCAGACAGAATTTAAAAAAAAAATTTAAGTGGGGTTTGTTTTTTTTTTTAAAAAAAGCATGTACTGTACAGGCTATCATTAAAAGGGATTGAAACCAACTTGTGAGCTGATGTGCTTCATGTTGTGTCACTGGGATCAAAAGCTAAGGAATCATCCAAACCACAAAAGATTTTCTGCTTCAAAATTTTTTGCCATCAAAATGTTCAGGTTTGCCAAGTATGCTTTTTGTGAAGTCTGAAGAGAGTTTAAAAAAATACAAAAACGGAAATTTCAATATCGGTCTCTAACTGGTGTTTTCTCAAGTGTGGGCCATTTTCATTCAGTGGTTTGAACCCTGGAAACAAGGACAGACTGCAAGGCTTCACTTTGCTGTTATGGATGTTCTTTGTTTGGAAAGAGAAAGGAGCTGCCTGTTCAAATCTCACACACTGGCATGTACACACTTTTGTATGTCACTAAGTAAAGCTCAGGGTTCTCAGTTAAATAAAGTTCACCACTGGAATCTAATAAAAATGGTGAACATATTCCAAATAGCAGCCAGATCATGGTGGAAAGCATTGCTGTCGCTTAAGATCAGCAAATAATTAATGTCTTCAAAATCAAAACATCTTAAAAACGCTAGAAGTTAAAGCAAGTAAGTGAACACCTACTATGTAACATATTAAGCAAATTAACTGCTGTCCTTTCCTTCTAAAGGTCCAAAATATATAAAAAAACAGGAATGTAATCTAGTCACATCCTAAATTCATGCAAGGAATGCAGTCATTTCACTTATTTTTATAAAGGATTACTCTCTGTATTTTGCTTCATTTGTAGCTGTTATGCCATTGTATAAGATAAACACATGCTCACAAAATTATCTAATTGACACTGAGAACTAAGGTTGCTTAGAAATGGCTTTTTCATGACATTGCCACATCTCCATTAGAAAACAGGAAAATACACAATAGATTTACCCATGAGCTGAAAGTAAATGCTTGAGGAAAAACATTAAATGGTGAGTGTCATTCAATTTGGCACTCAGAATAATTTTCACTTTTTCCAGTAGGCTGTCCTTGTCACACCATAATGAAGAAAGTGAACGAGATCTTTTTTTCTGTCTTTAAATATCTTGCTGCTAGGAATATTTTCCCACGATTTCTAGCACTGAATATTATTTTGTGTTACAGGTAGAGCAAATGAAGAAACCTACTTTAAGAATAAAATATTGCTCAATAGGAGTAAATGCGACTTATTCTGATACAGAAAAAAAATAGTTTTTAAGTATCTAGAGTGAATTACAGGTAATCTTATTTTTAAATTAAGTCTCTTACTACTTACAAATACCTGATTAAGCACTGATTCATAGCACTTGTTCTTCCTTCTTAAACTCAGACATCTACTTCATTTACATGTAATATTTTAAATGCATTTATTTAATACAATGTCTACCTTTGTACTACAAATTGCTTTTGCTTGTCATGAATTCTAATGCTGATTTTTTATTCTGCTTTGAAATACCCAACCACTCTTGTCTTTCTTTTCTCTCAGGCTTTGATATATTGGAATCATTTCCCCAGGCAGCAATCAGTGTTGATAAAAGAGTTTGAAACCCAATTCACAAACACACAGCATATTTGTGGGTAAGAGAACTAGTACTTATTTCCACTGTGTATCAAAACAAACGTGGGAATACTTCTTCCAATAGAACTGAGTCCACACAGCAAGGAACACATACTCTGGATTTCAAAAGTGGTGCTGGTTTACAGCATTTAGGGGTTTATTTTACTTCTGGAGATAAAGTTCTATATATGCAGCTTATAGCAACACATTACCTTCAGTCACAGAAGTGAACTGATGGTGTGCACATTGCTGGTATGCACCTCCATGGTGTTCCTTCTGTTTTTTCCTCACTCTTTTCTCCCTTCTCCATTTGTCCAGTGTTTTCTGCTCTTCTAAACATGTTCCCGCAGGTGCCACCAGTGTCACTGAAGGGCTCAGCTGTGCCCTGCACTGGAGCAGCTGCTGAATCATCTGGAACTGTCCCTGTCCCACAAGGGGCAGCCCTGGGTGCTCCTCACAGACACCCCACAGCCAACACCTGGGCAGGGACAGTCAGGACCCACAGGACCCTCAACACCACTTTGTATCAGGCAGTCCCCTCTGTCACATCTGCCATCACTGTGACTTCAGCCAAGACACCCCCTAGAATCGTTCTTTCCTTTCACAAACAACAGGAAAACCAAACCACTCCACCCAAAATACAAATCAAAGTTGCATTTACCTTTCTTTCAGCAACATTAATTAATTGTGGAAAGAGCTATTGTACCCTGGTGCATCTGTGTTCTGTAGTTCAGCAACATTTTGCATGCACTGTAAACCAATTTGTCTTACCTACAGCATTCCAAAATGACAGATGAAAACAGTAATATATTAAATTACAGAATTTTGCTGGTTTTTTCCAAGAAACTTTTGGGATGCACACAATGGACAGCAGACTACTAGCCAGATTAAAAAGATGGGTAAAATAAGCAGATAGGACAAAATCTTCATCAGTGTCAGAGTCCAGTTTTACCATGTTCTTACCAATGGAAAGCTTGATAAAGTCTTTCCAGTCACTTCACCAGGAAGATACAAGCAAAAGTCAATGTTGCAAGCGATGGACATCTGTTCTCTGCTCTGCTTTGTTTTTGAACTAAAAATAAAGTTACATATAGTCAAATTATGTAGAACTAGTAAACTTTGAAAAAGTTACCAGCACAATCATAAATTGAACTTCAATGCTCCTGAACATGAGATTTATTCTGTATATGTGTCTCCCAGCACAGACATTTCACATCCTGGCCAGCCTGGGAGATGAGGTCAACATTCCTAAGAGTCAGGTAAATGCCAGTGGAACCTTTCACAGGCACGTCAGACTGGAACACACACCAATAGCAATCACACTTATAAACCTCACTCAATTACAGGCTTTCCAGCTCAGGATGAAAAACATGCCTGCCCTAAAGAAATGCATTTAGGCTTTCTCATTTCTGAGTGGTGAAAGAATTATGTCAGCCATCCATTATTGATCTCCTCAGGAAAGGAAGCGTAAAACAAAGCAGCTCTGAAGATACTAATACAACAGAGTTGTGCTGACTTGCCACCTTTGTTTAATGATATCTTTACTTCAGAAAAAGTTCATCTTTAGGAGCACAGAAATGTGCATCTAAAAGATGTTTTTAACTGAATAACAATTAGTATTAATTTTTTAATATAAGTAGCATTTTCAGACCACCAGCCTCACAAGAAATACTGCTGTTAATATAAAAACCTTTTCCTTTTTCCTCCCCCCACCCACTGAATAAAAACATATAGCATATTTCTTACAAATAGGAAGCTAGTACATTCAATATCAATAAGTCATTTACAGACCTTCATCACCCTTAAAAGATTGCCTAAATCAAATTTGGGAAATCTTAAATTTAAAAACAAAACAAAAAAATATTTTCTGAACTTTTTGTACTTACATAACATTCCCATTCTTCACTCCATAGCTTCTTTCCCTGAATAATTCTAATTAAAGTATACAACGAAAGCATTCAAGACACCTCTGAAAAAAATTATAAGACCACTTCAACTTTCTGTAGAGGACTAGTGATTGATGTGAGGTGGTTATAGGCATGACCCCCTTCTGCAGCCTCCTGGGGCCCAAAAGCTGAACTTCACAAGATAACTTTGCACAGCAAGGGACATTAAAGTGTTTCTAGCAAATCATTAGTACAACTTTCTCGCTTATTTGTAGAGGAAAGTGTATATAAATGTTATTACATCACACTTGCCTGTAATCCTCTCCTCCCTGACCTTCCAGCTTTTACTTATTCTTTGCTTCTATTAAATAAAACTTATTTCTCATCCCAGAAGACATCTCACATTAGAAAATAAATTAATGTCTTTCTACCAATTACCAACATCTTCTAAATCTCTGGAGAAATTTTGCAGAACAATTAGCAACTTTCTGGGTGAATGTGCTATATGAGGAGAAGATTACTAGGATGCTGCCTCCCAAGCTTCTTCAAATACCTCATTTTTAATCTCCTGAGTCATCTTTTTGGTGGGGTCCCATTGTAAACCATAAGCACAACTGCACATTACCTGGATCCTTCTGGGGCTTTGGGTGTGGTGTGTCCACCAGGCAGGTACTTAACAAGCTGCAGGCTGGGATTTGAGGGCAGGGTTGTCATAAATGTTGACTGTGGCATTCAGAATATCAGGCTCTTTTTTCCTTTGCTCTTCTTTCTTCCTTTCTTTTTCCTGTTTTTGAAAAGGTAAACATTATGGTCACATGTGGGGTAGATGGGGTTACATTTAGCAATGATAACTGGCAACAATATTTTTTTCAAGGGAAGTGACTACCAGTGTGCTTATAAAATTTAGTAAGTAAAGGTAAGGTCACCATAGCATGTTCTTCTGACAGAGGTTTTTGGAATATGTCAGCAAAAAGAACAGAAAATTAAATTACTATTTATGAACAAGTAGAAAAATGTATATACTGACAACCTTTTAACTGAATTCTGTCCTTTCCAATACATACTCAATTTTTTTTTCTTGGCAAAGTTTCCTCAAAATTTTATACTGTGTTTGCCTTAAAGTTAGGTATTTATGCAAGGGAGTTGTTTGCTTGTTTATTTTTACTTGTATATGAACATTGAAAGAAAAAATAAAAGGAAAAAACTTTATACCAAGGAAGATATAATCTAGACATATTAGCTATTAAATAATTCATATTTTGAATATTTTTTAGCAGTGTGAAAGGAATTATATTTAGCAAGACAGTCATATTGCAGAAAGACTAGCTATGAGAAAATATTGCTATATGTTTTTTAAAAAAGGTTTTTAGAACACATAGTTAATGCATTAACTGAAAGCTACCTGGTACCTATTAAAGTCATTTCTGCCTGAGGAAAGGGAGATTTTGCCTTAAGTCGTGGTGGGGGAGGGAATCTCATTGCTGAAACTCATTGACCTCTGTTAAAGTGGATATCACCCAGATATAAAAGATGGTAATTTTAAAGAATCAGGTTCTGGCACCAGAGGATCACCAAAATTTCCCATTATTGAGTAAAGGAGGACTTTATGTGTGTCACTGTAGGGATGAGGTGACAGGAGTGGCTTTCCCCTCAGTCAGAGTGGCCCTGGTACCTGGAGCAGCTGCTGTGGCTCACTTTGGCCACTTGCAGGTGTCACTTGGATCCCTTCAGTCCCCAAGGTGGGCAGGGCTGAACTGAGCTCTGATTATGGGCACCAAAGTGTAGAATTTACAGAGAGATGCCATGTTTCATTGTCAGAAGGGCAAACATTAACTGAGATGGAAATTTCTGTGAGGGAGCCAAGATATTCCTGCACACAAAAAAAATGCATTTTGGGAATAGTAAGACAGTGCATGTGACCAATAGATTCTTTCATTTGATCAGCCCATGATGTTGGTTCAAGCCTATTAGGCTGGGAAGGCTCCCCTTAAACACCTTTCCTCCAATCCATTTATAAAATTCTCCTTTGCTGTCACATGAATGAGAATTGTGACAATACTGGGACTAACTTGTATTTGCATTTCTGCTCTCACCTACCTGCAAATGCAAAGAGTGATTGCATGCATGATCATATGCAGATGTAACCACCCCATTTGCATGTGTACATTTGACATTGTACTCATGCAAATCAGGATCAAAACAGAAATACCCTTAGAGGGTATAGAGGGAAAAATCCAATACATAAGAAAAATTGTGAGAATTCGAGAATCTGAACTCATATTTGGAAGTTTTGCTCATATTTTAAGTTATACTGGCAAATAAAAGGGCATATGAGCACAATATATCTGAGGAATCAAAATGCAAATCCTCTTTCTACCTTCATATACTCTAAATCTACTAAAGTCACCATAAGTATTAAACCAAATTAATTGTAGTTGGTAATTTATTAGTTATGAATAAGCTCAGATAGAGTAGTATTACAGTTCTACAGAAGCCCTGTTCTCTTTTGAATTAAGGTATTCTGTAGGCTAGTGAAATGTTCAGGATAGTTAAACCATCACACCACAGCTCCTGATAGTCTGGAACCTTCAACTTAAAGTTGAAATCCAGAGCCCATTTGACTCAATGAATTTAAGGCTCATACACAATGAGCCTTTGTTTTTCTCCTAAAAATCTCTGCCTCAGAAGACATAAAATGAAGTGCCTTTTTGGCATTTTAAGTCATCTTGAAAATAAAATTAAGTAAACCTTTGAAAAACGAATCTTATTTACTAAATTTTGACTGAATGGACATCAACAAGGTCAGTAATTACATACATCAAAAAGATGCATTTACTCACAACATTGTAATCACATGCTTAAAATTATCTGACTAGTAAAATCATCTGCTTCCTACCATCTGGCCTACATGAAAGGAAATAAAAGAGCATATTAAAGACTTTGATTTACAATTTCAGTCATAAACAAGAGTTTACACATGATAGAGCTTAGTATTCCTGTATTTAAGCCTTTGTATAGTTTTGATACAAGGGTAGAGAGAAGATGGTGCAATCAAGTACCAGTAATTTGCCCTAGAAATGAAGAAATCAAACAAATGTGTATCATGGATAAAACACAAGGAGAAAACAGAAATATGTTTCCATTTAAGCTGCCTCTGATGTTGGAACTAGTGCACCAGAGACACTCTTGCATTTGTGGGAATTTGCTGTAAGAGGTTCTCTGACATGAGCACGTCTTTGTGGAATAAGAATATTAAAATATTTTACTAGTGTAGAGGTGTCAAAAATTCCCCAAGCCTGAATAATTCCTCCCTAGAAATCTGAGCTGTAATTAAGTGTCAACATCTAAAGGATGAAAGCAATTACACCTTCCTTTGTTTTCCCAAAAATCAAAACCAAAGCTGCACAGGAATGTTTGTTGCATTGGGTATCTATTACAGTGTGGCATATTTTAAAAGGCTTTCTAGACATGAAATAGATATGTTTGAAGGCAAAAGAGAAAATCAGCAATGGTTAATTCAACAAGTATTGTTGAAACCAACTTGCTGAAAACACTCCTCATTATAATCTGCCAGTTTTATTTTGCTGTTGACGGTTCTGCCATAAGGAAACACTAAAAGGATCTCCTCAGATTTCCATTCTGGGACCCACTCAGCAGTCTCAGCCACAAGAATTACCAAAGCAATCCTCTGGATTAGCAAGAAACATGCTGTCTATGACAGAAGTTAAGTAGATTAATTCTCTGTTTGTAAAGTCCTCAGCACAGAAAGGACCAGTTCTGGAGCTCAGCATTCTAAGGGGACCACACTGGAGCACACTGCAGTAAAGTGAGAGAAAATCTGGTCAAATCACACCTTGCAGCACCTGTATTGATGCAATCGATTCCTTATATCCAATAGCGCAGGAAGACAGCTTCATAGGTCTTCCTCTCCTCATTTTTTTAAGCAGAATTTCTGTTTCTCACCATCAGTCTTTTTCTTTTAACTACTTTAGCTCCTGCACTGAAAAGAAACTATAAATTCCATTTCAGACAAAATCTGTTCCCAACTGTTATCCTCCAGCACTATTCTCACATTCTGTTCTCACACACACACAAAAATCTTCTCTGACCCCTCTCTCTCACTCTCTTTTCCATTCTCAAAAATAAATAAATAAATAACCAGCCTTCAGCTTCCCTAGTGTCCCTTCCATGGTCACTGGTAACCAGGGAAACCAGATACTATGGTAACTCAGGGATGACAAATCATTCCTTAAACTTCAAACTATATGTAAAGTCCTCAACCCTTTCTTCTCTAGGTGATGAAGTGGCAACAGAAATAGCAGCAACAACTCCCCATCTTTACTCATTCAATCTTTTGAAATATGTAAATCTGTATTTTCTCTATGTGGCTCTTCCAGTTTTCTAAATGCCCTTCTATTTTTAGAGACATTTCATTCTCAGTTCAGGTTGTTCTGTATTAGACCTGTGTGCTCTCATTAAAGGTCTAATTGTATTTTTAATTTCTTTTTTTTTAATGTCTGAAGTTATTCCAGTTCAAAGTAGATGGATGCTCCTTTCAACTAGAGAGGAAAAAACCCCCACCTCATTATTTTCTGAGCCCCCAAACCATGAAAGTCCAATATTGTAGTTGAGATTTATATCTCCAGGGTGAGTTTATGTGGAGTCTCCAATGTCTAATAAAAGATTAATTTTATTGTCTTCCCTGAGTAATGATACAATGACAGTTCTCTCTCTCTCCCCAATATCTAACACTCGTTTTCATGAAATGTGAAGATACCAAATCTTTGTGAATTTCAGCCTGTGCCAAATCTATTTAAAATTTGTCAGCAAGTTCAAACGTTATTAAGGAGGTACATACCAAGGGTCAGCTCACAAGGATGATACTTTTTAGGGAACTGGCTTAAAAAAATATCAGAACTAACATTTTCTAGAATATCAGTGTTCCAGAAATGTTTATTCATTCTTAAAAAAAAAGGGGCAGTTACATCAAGAGCCTTCTGTAACTTTGTAAGTCATTTTATAGCACACTTGATCTTGTCCTAAGTCCATTTACAAACCTTACGTTAACATTAGCAAAAACAGTCTTGCATTAGCCCCACGTTTTACACCTCACAGAAAGTATACTTTTAAATTTGACTCTCCTTGCACTCTGTGGAAATACAGGATGCTCAGTGGAAATGGCAGGGGAATAACTTAGAAAGCAGCCAGTGAACACTTAGAAGACCTTAATTTCCCTTGCTGTCACCTCTATGGGTTACATGTTCTGTTCAACTTACAGGTAAGACAAATGATGGAAAGCTCTGTTTTAAAGTATCATTTGCAACATGAGGATTTTTCATTCTTGGTCACATGCTTAGTGTCTCTGCCTCCTGGAATATTTCATCTTGGCTCTGGCTCATTTACTGGCTGACTCAGATGCCCTGGTCACTCTAAAAAAAAATAGTATTAACCTGGACAGTCCAAAGTCAAAATCCAGTCCAAAAAGGTAGAGGTACCACAATGATTTTGAAAGATCATGTTTGGTTTTAAGTCGTTGCCTCCAAAAGACTCACCCAATAGGCAGCAGACCTAAGATAATGCTAAGTAAGAAAAGTTCTAATGGCAAAATGTAATGCTGAATTTTAGTGACTTCCTGCCTTGCATCTTACCTTCACTTAACCCACTGGATGAACAGGGTACAACCCAGTACGTCAATCACAAAATTTCAACACCCACGGAAATTTGAGGGTTACTCAGCACAGCACTTTTTACATCTATACCCATGAAATGTTCTTGATTCTCATGAAGGAATGCTTCCCAAGAAGACTTCGAGCTCAATCTAGAAAAGCATTTTAGATTTGTACCAGTATGTCAGTTATGTAGGCACTGGTTTTAAGCAATTGGCATAAAAAAAACTTGCAAAACAACCTGTTTTTCTGTCTGTGGATTTGTTTGGTTTTTTAAGTTGAATGTGTGCCACTTACTTCTCTTATTTACCTTCAGAACTTACAAGCTTACCACTTTTCAGCCACAAAAATTAAATCTTGAAAAAAAAAGGCAGATCAAGGCAGAAACTGAAATGCTTGCAAGTTTGGAGGTCCCTTTGGGATTTGCAAGAAATCAAGGCAAAAAACCCAATCGAACAACAACAACAAAAGCAAAAAAAAAAACCACAAAAATGAAAGTTAAAACAAACAAACAAAAATTCAAAACACTACACAACTTTCACCAGTAATAAAAGTCTTCCTAATGTAATCTGGCTTAGGGGTTAAAAAATACTCTTCAAACAGATGCTCTTTTTAATTACTAATTTCATTATCATGGATAGCCTTCAGAAGTCAGGCTTCAACCTGGAACCAGCTTTAAGAATCATTTCCTTCTGTTGCTGTGTTCCACATGATCTATCCTATAGACAAAAGGCTTTGATCTTCATGATCCTAATCCACTTACTCTGTTTAACACAATGCCCCCACAGTGAAGAAGCTGTTCAGGTCCCAGGTCTTGTAGTCCAATGTCAAAAAAGAAGACTGAGTTATAAAATGTGCTGTTGCTCCATTTGAGACACCAACCATCCAATTCCAGAAGTTCTGAGCATCTAAAAATTTCACTTGAAGCCACTGGCATCATCTAAGAAAATCTCCAAAACACGAAAATTCCTGTGTCACATATTTGATAGCCCAAAACCAAAGGAACTAAAATCAGAAGTGTCTTTACATAACTTGAGTTTCCTCATTTCCAACAGCAAACTCCTTTCAGTGGATGATTATCTTCTGAAATTTTTAGAACACGCATACANNNNTAGAACAGGCATACATTTCTTTCTTTTTTTCTCTACTTGGCATGCTATATATAACACCCCAAACTGTGTATTTATTTTCCTTTGTAGATCACCATATGTACTCAACAGACTTGAGAAGCCACTCAGAAATAAATAGGCTATATGTAATAACAAGCAGTAGGTTCCAGAACAGAAAAAGTTTTGTTTTCAACAGTTTGTAGAAAAACAGATGTGGCAGACCAAGCAGATAAGGCAATCTGTGCTTGTGCATCCTCTCAATAAATCTAATATATATAACATGATAATAATAACAATTCTTAAATAATGACAGCAAACAGAATAGGAAAATGTCTGACATAGAAGAATGGACATTGGCAACTTTATCTGATTCACGAGACAAAAAAAAAAAGGCTGAAGCTATGACCCTTGATCACTCAAAAAGGTCATTATGAAAGGATAAGCCTTGTTACTGATGGCTTCCCCAGGCAAGGCAGTCCAGCACTTGGAGGAGAAACATCACTTGTCTTAGTATTTGTCCTCTCTTCTTCCCTCCTCTTTTGTCGGACTTTCTTTGAACTCATTCAGATAAGTGAAACTGTTTCCCTAGACACAGGTCACATTAAAAATCACAGGCAATTGGGGAAACAGTCACATACTCACAAAGTAGCTCAGGAACCATTGGTTGTGACAATAGTAAACAATGCATAGCCCGAGGGACACAAATTCACAGTGAGTGAGGATTTGTCCCTTTGAAAAACCCAAAGCATGGGATCAAAGCACTATTTCAGTTCTCAAAATAGTGTCCAATGTTATTTTTCTAGTTTCACATGACTGAATTTAAAAGTAAACAAATAAAGAAAAATCTTTCTGTGCTATATATTTGTAAAGTCACTAATTTGCATTGTTCTTCCAGTTGCTCACACGATTCTTTCCTGACATCCACAAGTAGAGGGAAACTCTATAACTTTTAACAGCAACAGGCAATTCAGAAATAAAGGATATTTTGTTTGTGTAATTTATAAATCTTAGCAGTTTGCAGTATTTTAGATCAAAAATTCAAAGAGTTAAGGAAGAAATGATGATGTGCCTTTGCATTATTTTCACGATCAAACTTTAGTGTGTTTAGTGTGCCTATCTCCAGACTGGCTGAATAAATGAACAATGTATCTAAAAATAGCCTGTGCAGACCTTAAATACTCAAATCTGAGTAACTGCCTAGGTGAGAAACATGGTGAGAAATCTGGTTCTCACAAACTCACATAGATTGAGGAAAACAATACTTCAACCACACCCATAGAAAGTAAATCATCAACAGGCTCTTTTTCCAGAACACTTACTTATTCATACACAAATTCATTTCTAATTTCAGGATAAGATTTAAGAATACTCTTTTGCCAATAATGTTTTATAAACCTAATGTCTTACAAACCTCAGTGATTAACAGAATTAAAACTTGCTAAAGGAGATCTGACCTCCCATTTGCTGATTTGATGGACAGTTCTGTGACACGACTGAAGGGCAGAGTCTCCTTTTCTTTAGTTCACAGGACAGCTCTAAATGCACATAAAAGGACTGAGCCACAGGCCTTGGCAGTTTAAGAATACTGGGACTGTCGTTTACCAGTGATCAGAAGGTGAGGTGCCAGTGGCAGTGCTCTCTACAGAGTCTAGTAGAGAGAAACTCAGCAACTGCTGTGCAAAAGGGCAGCTCAGGAAAGGGATGATTAATTTTTTTCTTTTTTTTTTATGAACTACTCAGCATAAAAAGCATGGCAGAAAATGAATCTGGAAAAAGAGTTCATGAGCTGCTACATGTACAGCTTTGGAAATAAAGAGAAAACCCCACAGCCTCCAGGATCACTCCTTGCTCAGCCAGTCAAGATGACTTATTACACCTGCATACAGCAGAGGAGAAAACAGAAAGTAAAATTACTTCATTGATCTTGTTATAGTGTATGTAAATAACCTTATTGTCAGATCTGCCCTTTCAAAGAGAAAAAAGTTTTGTTACATTTGCCAGTTGACTTTTTTTTCTAAATCTGATTTTCATATTTTGTTACTTCTCCACTGAAGGCTCAGCAAAGAGTAGCACAATTAACTGAAATTATATATACTTCATAATCTATTTTATGGATTAATTCAAAGAGCTTATAAACTTTCCTAATAATTTTTTTTTCTGTTTCACTTCAGTACAGTGATTTAGAAAAAGAAATGTTCTTAAGAGATTTCAATCATTTCAAGTATTTCTATTTTACACTTTTACTTGATCGAACTGTTAATAAAGACAAATTTTTTCTGAATATACTTTAAGTAAACAAAGCCATAAATTCTTATACTTGTTGCATGTCTCAATTATAAAACAAATATTGTTTGGTTATAAAATAATTTATACACCACTTATTCAAGGAAAGGAAGCACAGTCTCTAAACCTATGGATCAGTCTCAAGCCAGTTAATTTTTAAGCCGGAATCAGTCAGTGTTAGTAAATGGCTGAGAATATCCATGTGGACAGTCACTTGAGGGCAGAAGCAATAACCAGCCTGTCAGTCATCTTAACAAGCTTCAACAAATATTGACTTTGTGTGTAGATGCATACAGTATAATATGCACACATTTAGAAATGTTAATAAAAATGTGATCTATTGCACTCTTCTCACTAAATACAAAATGCCAAAAATAATCTAAATAATTCTAAGAAAATTGTTTGCTTGGCAAATCCATCTGCAAGAGATGTGGAAATAAATCAAGGGTTCCTTGATGTGACATGGCATATTTGAACTA
>WEIV01028396.1:1473-13038 GCA_013390005.1 Calyptomena viridis | reverse complement strand
TCAGCCTGTCTTCATAGGGAAGACGTTCCAGTTCTTTCAACTCTAATCCTTATACCTAATCCCTACTTACTGGTTGAAAGGTTTCCTATGACAACACTAAAGAACACCAAATATATTGATGGAAGTAGGAATAAAGAAAACATGAGGTATGAACTTTCTACGTAAGATCTTCTACACATATTGTTTTAATAATTCTTCTTGAAAAGATGACTGTATGTTTGATTTTACAACTCAAAAAACCAGCAGATTATAAATAACATATGTACAGATCATACCATAAAACAAACATCACAAACACTGCTCACAAATTCAAACATTCACACTGGTATCAAAATGCATAATAGAAAAAGCTCATTATTCAAGTAAATTACTTGGAAAATCTAGAATAAAGAGACTAGCTCCTCCTACTCTTCCTAAAAATGACAAAAAAGCATCATTTTAGACTCCTGAAATCAATAACAGTTGAAAAAATGTATTCTTGAGAATATTAACAAAAGTAATGATTGCAAAATAATGGACACCACAAAAAAATCCAGGCCAAACCACTCACCCTACAGAATTGGATTTAGTGTTAAGTATCACAGATCCCAATTCACAAAGCCCATGTTTACAGTTGCTGAAGTATTAGCAATCTTTTAATGTCATCCATAATTTGGACAGGTTGAACTCAATTGATTTACTTCAAAAAATGAAGGTTCATTTCTTAAGCAAGATAGTTGTTTTGGTTTTTGGGGGGGGTTTTGGTGTTTTTTTTGTTGTTGTTGTTGTTGTTTTTATTTTTGTAATAGGGCTTTTTTTTTTCTTACATAGGTAAAATTACATAGTAAATGTAATTACTATGTGATTACATAGTAAAAGTAGTATGGTTTTGGCTTTTTTTTTAAAAATATAAATAGCATAAAGATTATATTCCTCTTCTAAGAATGTACTTGACAGGTATGTTTCAAGTCCCTGAGGACAGTATTTATATCATCTAATTTCAAACACCCAGCTCACATTATCTGCATCA
This sequence comes from Calyptomena viridis, assembly GCA_013390005.1. Lineage (NCBI taxonomy): Eukaryota > Metazoa > Chordata > Aves > Passeriformes > Eurylaimidae > Calyptomena > Calyptomena viridis. The sequence continues at coordinate 12,029 of WEIV01028396.1, read as the reverse complement.
CTCCCTTGGAGCTCTCACTAAATAAACATCAGGAAGCAGGCAATTCACAGGCCTCAAATTAGAACATGCCTAGGTGCACAAGGGAGAGGGTGAAATTACTCAGTTAAGTGTCGGATTATTTTTAGTTTTTTGCTCTCAGCCATTCTCCCAGCTATTAAAATTAGCTCTATTCATTCCAGAGTTTCTTAATTTTGAAGAGTTAGGCAACAGATATAACATGGCCATTCTTCCTCTCCAACTCTCCTTCAACTACTAGAGGTATCTAATGAAAAAGGTTTACTATGTATTCCAAAGATACCTTAAAGAATTTATCAGAAATGGTCAAAATCAGGAAAGTCAAACATAAAAAAATAATTACACAAACACAATGCAAGATTTTCCTTTCAAATTAATCATTTCCTTGCAAGAACTTTTATTTTTAAAAAGGAGACCCTACTTGAGGTAGGTCCCATAAGGTTAGGCAGAAGTACAGGAGTTTGGGAAGCAGCAAGAATTGAGTCAGGGAAGGAGGGGAGAGCACCAGTTCGTGCTGGTGGAGCACAAGAGGCCAAAGAACACTATAGCTATGGCCTTCACAACATCAAACAAATGTTGGTTGAGCGGAAGTCAAGATCTAGGTCTAAGTTTCTGTATCAACCAGTTGTTTGCTTACATTGACAGCAGGAACATATCACCTTGGAGTTTCTTCTCTGAATGTGACTCAAGAAATAATAATCTTTTTCAACAGAGCACTTGAATTGCCCTAAAATGTCACAGTTCTTTATAGTACAGTGCAATGTGAAGACAGTTACTGCTTTTTATGTTATACAGAAACCTTTCCAAAAATGCCTGACTTCATCAGTTTCCAAGACAGAAGATTTTCAAAACTCAGGTAGATAAAACTTAGAGCAGCTTGATCTGATCTCATAGCTGTTCTTTGAGCAGGATCTTGGATTATGGAGCTTGAGAGCTTCCTCACAACAAATTATCCTCTGATAAGGTTAAATAACATTCAAAATAAAGAATTTTAAAAAAGAAGTATACAACTCAGGACTACTTGATAAGGAAGCTATGCATAACTCTATAAAGAACATCCAAATACTAGGATTCAAGTATAAATTCTAATTACAAACCACCACAATAATTATGAACTCAAAACTTTTCCTTAAAGCCAAGTTAACATTTCTGTATGATTCACAAAGTACCTGTACTGTAACACAACTACAATGTTTAAGCTTGTAGAAGTGAGTAGTTTTAATACAGTGAAAAATCTACTGAAGAGATTTCTACATACAACTTTTAATGAAAACTCAGTGAAAGAACATGATCTAGCAGCAAGATTTTTGGTTTTTCTTTGTTGTACAGCATTGGATTTACATGCAGCATTATTAAATAGTAACCTATCTAGACAATAACACAGCTAAGATATAAGCATCATGTGAATTAAGTCTGTTTTCACTAAGGCAATAAGTCAAAATTTCCTATTAAAAATTTCTTTGAATACAAAATGGGAATTTTAACTAACAAGCAACAAACACACACACATATATATTGTCTGGTCAAAACATTATGTAATAGAAATTCCAAATTTATGTATTACAAGAAAAATGAGGTAACAGGTAGAAGTCACAGTTGACAGAAAATTGAAGACTTTCAAGGTTTGTCCCAGACGAATCCTCTTACATTTTGTTTCTGAAAACGTGTTTTATCAGCTTCTTAAGGTGCCAAAACTGGAATAAAGCTTGTAATAAAGAAATAGATTCTCTTCAAGAGTGAAAGAGCAAGTTCATAATTTATCAAAAAGCAGCAGAGTTCACCAGATACACTATTCAGCCTTAGAATATAATTCAAATATTAAAACTGAATAGTTTTAATAAAAGTTTTAGTCCTCACAGTGCAGAGTATAAAATTCTTGGTCATCTGAAAACTTTCATTTAAAAGCCAGTCACATTAGAAATAGTTAAAATTTTTTAGCAACTGCTTTCTCTTCAAACCCCATTTTATGATCAACAGTTTTTGGTTGGAGAAAAAATAAAAAATCACAGATTGAAGAATGTGGAAAATATTTTTAAACAAAAAAGATGTCTAAGGAAATTAAAATTTACCAAAGAACAAAAATATGTACTTAGAACAAAAATATGTACTTTTTTTAGTCTTAATTATTTTAAATATTAGATTTGATTAACTAGTTTGTGCTAGAAAAAAGCCTTCCTGGACTAAGTATTGTTTAGAAAAGGACCAATCAGTATTTCAGACAAGATTTTAAAAAATTCTAATGCCAGGCTTAGGCTACATTTTACTTTCATTTGTTCCAGCAACAACTCGTGAAAGTAGTACTCAGGTTATAGCATATTATAGGACGTGAAAGTTCACAATAATATGACTTCATAGTTTAACATTAATCATCATACATAGCTTAAAAAAAAGCAAGATATTTAATTACAGGGGTTTATCTTCTGTGCAAGACCCTTATCTCAAGCAGTTGATTTGAGTTACACTGCTTGTGAAGAGCATTAGGACTTTCCAGATGAGAATAAATTGAAGCAACTGGACTTTAGCTCTACCATGCTCATGGGATATGAATGAGATTTTAGACATATTCTGCAGAATGTTAACTTCAATAGATAGAAATATTTATTGAATAATAAAATATTTGAGTTTCAGATAAAACTCTGGTGACTTAAGTAATGGTGGTTTTTTGGTTTGGGGCATAAGTAGTCAGAAATTATCTACAAATACAAATGTTAGGCTGCCGAAATAACGTGCCTCAACTGCTTATGCTAAGCCACAAAGGGGGCAGAGAAGAACACTTGCAGAAGATTACATCTTTGGCCAGCAAAGATGTGTTATAACAAAATCCAATTGAAAATTTTTTGGGTGTGCAGATTAAAAGTGACAAGCAGTGGGACGTAAACTAAAGCATGATTTCCACATCTGTGATTTCTGACCTCTTCCACTCCTGTCAGACTCTTGACTTCATACAAAGACAAGAAACCCCTTATCTAAACCACTGTTTTGACAGTAGCCCTCTTCAAATCGTTTCCCCTCTGTATCATCTGCCATAAAGACACCTGCACTCTGCTGTGTTGGCCCTCTTGGCAGCTACACAGTTGCCACCTCACCAGCTACCCTTGCCACACAGTGCTGTGGCACCTCATCCTGCACACAAAGCTCCAACGCTCACATCATGACTGCTTGGGCTCCTGCCATGCAGCCCATCACATGCCTTCCATGTGTTCCAACTTACACTGAGGACCACTTCTTCTCACTCTTCACAGAGTAAGTATGTACTGTCCATGCCAGAGCAGAATAGAGCTTTCCTACTTATTGAAGAAATTAACTTGCTATGGTAGTGTTATTTCAGTACAGCATAAGCCAGCCTCAGTGCCCCTCATGTCTCCTACAGCTGAATTCATTGAGGGAAATCCACAATGACTCTTTTTCTGAAAAGCACCTAAGAGATTGATCAGCAGCTCCTGGACTAAAGGCAAATAAGTAGAAAGAATTGCCACGAACAACATGACACTCAAATGCCCTTCCAGCATTACCATCCTCATGCTGAAGTGCTGGCAAAACTCTACCTTTGCTGAAACAAAGGATGAAGGAGAAAAAGGCTTGGGATTGGCAGAAGTCACCAGGGTGCACATGGAAATTGCCCGGTTCAGCAAATCCTCTTCAGCACATGAAGTGCCACAGAATCACAGAATCAGGTAGGTTGGAAAAGACGTTTGAGATCATCAAGTCCAACCTACGACCTAACACCACCTCATCAACTAAACCACGGCACTCAGTGTCACATCCAGTCTTCTTGTCAACACTTCCAGAGACAGTGACTCCACCAAAGCCCTGGGCAGCCCATTCCAATGGCAAATCATTCTTTCTGTGACAAATTTTTTCCTAATGTCTAGCCTAAACTTCCCCTGGTGCAGCTTGAGACTATGTCCTCTTGTTCTGTCACTGGTTGCCTGGGAGAAGAGACCAACCTCCACCCGGCTACAACCTCCTTTCCGGTGGTTGTAAAGAGTGATAAGGTCTCCCCTGAGCCTCCTCCAGGCTAAACAACTCCAGCTCCCTTAGCCGGTCCTCATAGGGCTTGTGTTCCAGACCCTTCACCAGCCTTGTTGCCCTTCTCTGGACACATTCAAGCATCTCAACATCTTTCTTAAACTGAGGGGCCCAGAATTGGACACAGCACTCAAGGTGAAGCCTCACCAGTGCTGAGTGCAGGGGAAGAATGACATCCCTAGTCCTTCTGGCCACACTATTCCTGACACAGGAAAGGATGCCATTGAACTTCTTGGCCACCTGGGCTCAGTGCTGGCTCATTTTCAGTTTCCTGTCAATCAGCATCTCCAGGTCCCTTTCTGCCTGGCTGCTATCCAGCCACTTTGTCCCCAGCCTGTAGCTCTGCATGGGGTTGTTGTGGCCAAAGTGTAGAATTCAGCACTTAGACTTGTTAACTCTCTTGTCATTGGATTCTGCCCATCTATCCAACCTGTCAAGAGCCCTTCTGCCTTCTAACAAATTGACATTTGCTCCCAACTTGGTGTCTTCTGCAAGCTTGCTAATGGTGGGCTCAGTTCCCTTGTCCAGATCATCAATAAAGATACTAAACGTACATATCACATCAGAAAAATTAAAAAGCATCTAGAAAAACATGCTCATTTACCCAGGATTAACACAATCCTGGAGACTTCACTTTCTATCTCTTTCGTGCATGTGTCTCATACATCTTTATTTATGATAAAACTTTTTTTATTTATAATAAAATTCTTGCCTATTCAAAAAATTACTTTATTTCAAAGGGTGTAAAAACTTGGGTTTTCTTCAGTAATAGTTTACTTACAAACTTGAAGCTACCATTAGCAAGACAAAACACTGTCTTCTAAGAATCAACATGAGATGTGAATCTCAAAATGCAGTTATTGTTGGAAAATCAATTACAGCTAGTGGTATTTAACAGAACAAAAATCTAAAACTAGGTACTCACTGCATATGTGACATAGAAAAATGCAATGAACTCAATAATTTTGAAATCTCTATTCTACACCATCAATAATGACAACTGGGTAGTTAAAAGCAGCTTCAGTCATGCTCAGTGGAGAGCAAACTTGGTTACTATATTGGCATACCAGAAAACATATTTACATGTGCAGAATGGGAGAGGACATCTACAAGCTATCATTTTTTTGGAAAAAAATGAATGCACTACTCAGACTTTATCACAACTCCTTTTCACAAATATATTGATTGAGAATCTCAACAAGCAAAAGTTTAAATGAACTCATTACAGAACTCTGATACATGCACAACATTTGTAATACTCCTTCAACATGCACATAGCCCTCTTACAGTGCACCATTTCTTCTAAAACATGTAATAGATGCACTGGTGACAGTATAAAAATAAACACTATCACTCTGTAAAAAAAAATAGTGCCAAAGTTTGGTTGGTTTGTTTGATTTTTTTCTTATTTGAAAATGTATTATTTTTTCCAGATGTTTTATAGCATTATTTTCATACAAAAACTGAGATGTCCTGCACTATTTCAGTTTCACCTCTGCTTACTCTGAACTGCATGACATCTGAAATACTAGTATTCCATAACCTTTGATCCAGAGCTCTTAAACTCTACTTAAACTGAATTACACAATGTTTTAAAAAAATAAATCTAGTATTTCTAGCTGTGTTATAAGTTTATGAAATTTTTCACTTACTCTCCATAGTCCCAATACATTATGTGTTTTATTGAGAGTGATTTCTTTACGATTACTTCTAATAGGCAACATATATCCATTGTAACTTTGTGTCATTAAATAAAAGGTCCTACCTTTCTTAAAGAACAACAGCGCACAGCATTCCGGGTGAAACACACCATAATTCAGACCGAAGCAAAACTACACTTCACTTGTATTTTGAAAAAAGTTGAAAAATTTTACAATGGTCAGAGAACTGTTCAGTTAAAGGCTGCTTTAAACTTTATAATCCAAAAGTGCTGTAAGAGTCCCTTTTCTTCCAACAACTTGTCAACAAAAGGTTGACATCCAGTCCCAGCAGTCATTTAAAGAATGTGTGCAAGAATAATTTAATTGCATTATTCTATGAAGCAGGTAATTTTACTAAGTTCTCAGACACTAAATTACTCATTCCTGTTAAAGGGACACCTACACTAACCAGTGTTCAAGGGCTGACTATAAAGTAATGTTCCCCCCAATCTTACTCCAAGAGATTTTCTCATACCTTTTTTTTTGTTTAATTAAAACAAAGATAATAGCATAAATCCACATGTCAGTCCTTTTGAGGGGGGAGGGGTGTGTTTGCTTATTTTCCCCACACAATACGGGAGAAGGTCCCTTTAACAAGAAAGAAGCTAGGTATCAATCAGGATGTGGGAATGGAATCTGTACCTATGGGTAAATGGCAATGCGTTCTGGGTTGGTTCAGCCCTTGGTTCTGAGTTCTGCGTCACTTCTGGCATCGCTCTCTCATCATCTGTCCCGTTAATACTTTCCGGCGTTAAAGGAGACTGAATATCCCCTCCAGCTGATTCCTTAAGTAGAACAAACAACACATCAAAATTACAGACTGACCTGCTCAGGAAGGCTAACATTAATTCTTAGTAAGCACTCACATTAATTCTTAAGCAATACATAAATTTTAGGTGGTATTAATATGAGGTTCAGATTTCCAGCATCCCTCATGGTCACACTCCATCATATGCATTTAATATAGAAGTATATTACCATAATATTCACATTACCTTGTACAAAACACAATTGGCCTATGAATTCTTTGCAAATATACAGCCTTCTGCTTATTACAGATCTCTCTCTTACCTGGTATTACATTTAGCTCTCATCCTGATCCACAGTGGGTGACTATTGACAACCAGGATTCTTGTCTCATACTTTATATTTTAACACAGTCAAAAAAACAATTCTGATATTTGTTTCAAAATCTAGCTTTTGTACTATTTCTTAACCACAGTGAACAGTGGAAGGGCACTTGTGGTCTGTTTACAGTTTCACCTATAAGCCACCTATAAAGAACACCTGTTCAGCAGAGTACAGGCAAAATTTTCACAGGCATGCTAGCCTGGCCTAGCTCTTGCTGGTCATGGTATTATCTGGGAAGGAGAATACTCCACCTACACCCAGGTAGCTTCTGCTATGGCTATGTAACTGGACACCTGAAAACCTGAATACAGCATGTATATTTGTGGGTACAATTAAGCATGAAAGGTAAATAGAGCTGGCAAAATAAAGAGGCAAATAAATTATTCTATACAAATTATATTATTTTGTCTACTACTATCCTCTGATAGAATAGACATTTGTTAAACCATTTCCATTGACAATAAATGAAAGTCTATATGGACTAGAAAGTTTTTCTTCTATTTCCTCTTCTTCCCAAACTACACTAGGTATCCTAAATAATTGCATACCACACCCTACAAAATCTGGATGGTTTGTATCTTTAAGACAAAATTCCTACAACACTATTATTAGACACATAAAATCAGAGTATACTTATTAAAATGTTTTAAGTGTAAATGCACAAAAATTATTTCAGGACAAGTAAAAAAATATATGAATTCCATCTAGGCTTATTTTGTAGTAAAATATTTTCACAGACTTCTAAAGTGAATGAAATTCAAATAAAAAAAAAAATAAAGCAGACAAACATCCCAGTCTATGTAATACATAAAGAGCCATGGCCTTGTAAATTCATGAACAAGAGAAGCATCAGTTTCTAGTGTGTCTCTGTTACACAAATAATACAGACTAATCAGTGCTTTCACACATTCACAACTACCCTGCCTGATACTTTATTGCAGAAAACAATAATGCAGCTGACTATGAACAAAGCATTAAAGACAACAGAAAATGCCACTTACACTGAACAATTTTTTTACAAATGTTTACAAATAATATGTTCCCATTCCATATTAATTAGAGAGAGTAAAAGAATTTTAGTAACATTTTTGACATGTGCATCTGTAACAAAGTTTTTATTCCATGCAATTTTAACTTAACATATCCACTCCAGATCTTACAAATTTGAGGAAAAATTGTGGCCAGCTTAAAAAGATATGTTTATCCTTCCCTTCTAACTAGGAGATCAGGTTAAATTAGTTCTAAAATTCAACTGTATACACATATACACTATACAGAAAAAAACAGTGCTTAGATTGAAAATTGCAAGTCTTCTTGTAAATCAGTGATATATTTTAAGGCCTGGTATATCCCACTTGTGACAGCTACAAATAGATATTTCACACATTTGAGAAGAAAGATTAACAGATCTCCTGTGGTATAAAATCACTATTGTCTCATATATACATTTCTGGAAGAGACTGAATTCTAAGCCACTCACAGTATTGGACTTACACACAGACTGAGGATTAGTACTTTGACACATGACAAGTAAATGTGAGAGTCTGACTCAGGCATATTTTGCTATTTCAGAGTTTAGCAGAGATCTGCACTGCTTAAAGGAGCTCTGCCCTGTTAATGGATTTGCAGGACTATGGTGATTCCAAGCAGTATAAAAATGACAGTGCCTACAGTATCTAAACTAGACACAACAGTGGGGTATTCATGCCTTAAATTTCAACAGCTTAAAAAAACCCCACATGTACTCACAGAACAGTGTTCAAAGTAAAATAAGTAGACTTTACAGCACAAATCAAACCACCTTTTAATGGTAACTAAATAAGAAACAGAAAAAAAGGAGGACTCAGTGGTTCTAAAATCATGAACAAAGGAAATCAAGTCCAGCATGTTTTTTGATTGAGTATTACACTGTCTTCTCATTAAGTATTCCATACACTTCTCTGGCACAGCTGTTCTTCATAGTGCTTCTCTGTTTAGTACTGATTGGCAATGGCGTAAGTCTGCCAACTACTGATTCAGACACCGTAACACATGTGAAACATTTGTTCCACAATAGAAATTCATATAACACCCCAGAAAGTTACTTTTTTTACAAGCTTTAAGTAGATTTTGTACTCCTACAAATAAAAAGACAACAGGTGATAAACCAGGACCATTTTGCCAAAACCAACCCATTCCTTGCACTAAAAATGATGTGATTCTAAACTTTTCAGGCAATAGCTACCCCTTAGTCTGCATAGGAGGGACTCAGAATCACAGATAAAGCAATTCTGAGTAAATTGCTCAGTACACAATTTCAGAAACTAATAAAGCTCTTAATTGGAAACGACTGAAGAAAAAAAAACCATCAGAGTACAGTCTTGCTTGGAGAAAAAGAACAACTGAGGTTCTGAGGTTCACCCCAACTGAGCCAGTTGCTTGTGGTGAAACCCCTCAAGGTTGATGGGGTGCAACTGCAAAGTGCATAAATTGCTCTATTTGGTTCTGTACTTGTAGTGAGTGATTATGTACTTAAACCTAAATAAGGTTAGGGTTTTTTTTTTTAAAAAAGAGAGGGGTAGGTGGAAGCAATTTTCAGGCTATTGCTTCATGCAGGTCAGTGAACTCCAGATAAAAGTGTTTCTCTTTAAGTTCATAGGCAAGCTTGAAACTGTGAATACATCATGGGTGGCTTATCACTGCAAGATTCATGAGTTTATGACAAGAGCAAAATAATTCCCTATACTGAAAGACAGATCTGGGAAGTAGGAGGTAACAGAGCAGGGGAGTCAGTATTTTAGTTTTATATGAACAAGGTGAGAGCATTGCAAATTTTTACTACCTAAAACTGAGTGAAATGGACACCAGATGGTGTACCTATGTGCATAGGTGGTCTTAGAAGTCCCAAAATAGGCAACTTCTTTCTAGACCAAAGCCTCCAGACATACTAGATACGGATAAAGGGTGTACTATTATATGAATCCATCTTAATACATATGGGTTGAAAGTACATGTTTTTTTCTGACACAGAAACAATGCTTTTGTCTTCGTTTCAAGAAAGCACTGTACACTCAATGGGATTTACACATAACAAGGCAGCATCTCTCCTGTAATTCATCAGTTCAAGTCACTGTCTTTCTGTGGACAAGCTAAGTTCTTTTTATAGTCAAGGTAAATGATGTTTTTATCCATTATCTGATAAAAACCTGGGAAATTAAAGCAGAGTCTGATGGTAAACAGAAGAATAGGCAGCATTAAAGTGAGAATGCAGAGTTTCAAACTACTAGCAGAATTGCTTAGATGAAAAGGAACTCCTGCTATGAAGNGTTTTGCTATGCAGTACCTTCCTACCTATTATTAATTTAATGGAGAAAGACATCGGCAAATCCAAGACAGCAGGGGTATTGACACTTGTAGATAACTGAGTTACCATTACAGAGCTTCTCACATGCTATCTCCCAATGCCCTTTCTGTCAATCCTGTCAAAGCTTCATAAAAAAGCCAGGTTCCTATAAAGTCTTGACTGATCACTGAAAAAACCTCCTTCCTCTTTTACTCTCCCTCTCTGCAATGGATCAGGATTCAAAAGGCAAAGAAGAGCTATAAAATGATTGAGAGAGGCAACACTTGAATTACTTGCCTTGCAGCTACTTTTTGGCAGTTGATGAAAATGACAGCAAGTGCTACTTTAAATGTCTCTAG
>WEIV01028392.1:0-15838 GCA_013390005.1 Calyptomena viridis | reverse complement strand
GTTTCTCTTGCTATATGAAGATATATTGTAGATATTCACATAGGAATGAATATGCAGGTTTTTTATTTCTTGAGCACTCAGATAAAATAGCTTGGTTTGCGGCAGAAGATCTTTGTCACTTTTGAGATATTTGCAAATATGTGTTTTAAAAATGGATCAGCAAATGAGTGAAGAATTCAGAAATAGCATGTCCCCAGCCCAAACAATAAATAGCGCTGAATGGCATTTTGTTTGTATTCATCAGTCTGCGTTGTTCCATGCATCATCTTGTTAGTTTCCTCTTCAGCTGAAATATCCCTGGTCTGTCTTCAGAAGATGCCCCACAAGTAATGAATTCCATTGCCTGTCTTAGGGTTTTTGTCTTTCGTTCTGGCTTTTAGAGTAACTTGGAACAGACATGATTATGGTATTGTCTGAGACTTAGATGCACCAATTTAATGTCCCCATGCATGCAACTACACTATCATTATACTACATGAAGATCTTATCCCTGTAATCCTTGGAGCCTGAAGAATGCTGACCAGGTGCTAGGTGCCTATTTTAGGATGAGCTCTGAAGTTGTCTTCATCATGAGAGCCGAAACATGCTACACCTGTAGATGGATGTACCCATTTGTCTTAATTTAAAATGGATCCCACTCACTGTATATTGAGTATTTATCTCAGAACATAAACATCAAACAAATATTATTACCAAATTAAGAGGGGATCGGGTGGCGAGGATATACCTATATTTTGGTTAGAAAATATTCAGAATGGAATCTTTTCAGGACTAGAGCTTTGTGTCTCTAATACCAGAGTGCTTTCCATTTCAGTGTCACAGTAGTGTGATACTTAGTTTTTACTTAGAAGTGTCCCTGGCCAGTGTTTTGAAAGGATGCGACTATGCCTTCCATTNTTTCATTTTTTTTCTTCTGGAATGTGTTTTGCTCAAAACCCTAGGGAGAGAAGACATGAAAGATTGATGCCTGTTCATGTTAGTCAGACCACAGGAAGTGTGCTTTGCTTCTTAGCTTGCTTTTCAAGTTTGGATATGCAGGCCATTTGGAAACAGTATTAATCTATAAAATGCTAGACTGGATTTAAAAGCCCAGCTTTTCCTACCTCCTGGAAACAGCGATTGGTTTCCTTACAGTTAGTCCCTTTATTTTGAGTCAATTGGTATCAATTCTGGGCAATTTCAAATATGTCTTGAGTGTTAAAGGCATGAAACTCAATGATAAATAAATAAACAAACCATGTTTCCAGTTTTTATCTAGGTAGTATTACCCTCATTGGATGATCTGCTATGTTTTCAGAGACTAAAGTAATGGTCAGAATTCAATTTGAAATTGTGAATATAATGAAGTCTGTATAAAAATTTTTGAGTAGTGTTTTATTAGCACACAGAACACTGTAGATTGCTGCCTGGGGATATTTTCTGTGTTAAAAATGCTTTCTTTAACTTGTTATGAAATACAACATTTCTTTTCTGTCAGGCCAAACCAACTATAAACTCTTTTATTAGTTTAAGAATACAAAGACAGAGGATATGATATTGCTTTGGATCTCTGTGGAAAATATGAACAGTATATGCAAGTTTTTTGAGAGTGAGAGAAGAAGCAGTTTGTGGCTCTGCCTCAGTAAGCAGGGTAGAGCCAGGAGTTCATCAGAGGGGTTCCAGCCATTCCTCATGGCATTGAGACATTTACGTGTGTTGGTCTTCCACTTCACTCCTCTTGCTTGTTTTGGCTGTGATCTTTTGCCATAGTTGGCATGTAGAACAGGTGTCTTTTGTCACCTAGTACTGAGTTTGTGCCAAGAGGTACTGACTTAATGCATTTAATGTGTGAAATGGGATGAAAGAGATTCTACAGTAGTACATGAAAGTAATTTATTGGTGTGAATGCATTGCATACCTTCTGTAATGTAGTTTGTCTTTGAAGAAGATTTGATGAGATAGATGGTGACTGGAGAAGCTTTTGATTCTGAATGTTTTTCTATGTTAAATAATAAAAAAATCAAGTGTAATGTTCTGTTCAACTTTGACTCTTAGAATTCCTTACCTGACTGGAGAGAAAAAGTACACATAAAAGAGAATACCTTATTTGATGCAATTATAGTAACAGACCTTCACTATCTTTTACAAGCAGTCTTAGTTCTTGAGAATAAAAGTAGTGAAAATATCTGGGGGACCAGAAATTTGCATACATTTTCTTCCCTGGGATTGATGGGAGAATAGATATCCACTTAAATTTTGTGTTATACTACTTAAATATTAGATGTGAAAACTCAAAATTTTTGATAGTTTTTAATGCAAAATTACTGTTCATATTACTGTGGACGTAAAATCTCTTGTTCACAAATAGACATTACCTTGTAAAGGTTTTGGCTTTAATTTAAAAATTAAAGTAATTTTCTTCTACAGCTAAATTGTAGTAATGGGAAGTACTTGCGGAGCAAACATACACATGTATTATGTGATTTTTGCCTGGAAGCACCTTCCATAAGCATATATTTGAGCATTTCACAAATGTAACTTTCACCTTTGTGTTTCAGGAAAACCAGATACCTCTGCTGCAACTCTTCTGGATCCGGCGTCTATAAACCCTACAAGTTATTCAAGCCAGCTTGAGGACTCTGGATGTGATGTCTCTAGTGACTCTGCATTTGATTCTTTAGGTGTAGCTTCAGATTTTCACCAATCTGAACATAATGTCAACACTTCTAAACAGTGGTTGGAAAAACTTCCCCCATTGAAACTTTGCTATAATAGCAAGGAGCAATCTCTGACTGCTCCAGTGCAGTTTTTGAAACATTTGCTTGAAATAAGAAAACTATCAGAAGGAGGAATCCTTCAAGCAGACTTCTCAGAGCTTGAGAGTGATTCTTTCACCATATGCAATTCAGTGTCTCAGTTACTTGATGGGTTGACTATTTTTTACAGGAGTCCTAAATTTCCCGTTTCAAATTTTCTTACTGAAGCAGTTTGTGTTTTGATCAGTTTAATAACTGATAATAAATTATCTAATCATGTTTTGAAGAAGTGTTTCAAGAAGCTGGAAGAATTTAAGAAAAATCTAATTCAAACTATTTTGAGAAACAGCAGTGTCAATAGGGTAAGTTTAAAACATCTTCCCTCTTTTCTACCCCACTTTAATATAATATTCTTCTCGGTTTATGCACTTCTTAAATAACAGTTTGTCTTATTATATTTAAAAGAGTACTACTCAGAGCTTTTTGTGATTTTTCTTTTTTGCAATATGGACAATAAACATTCTAAAGCTTTTGAAAAGGTTCTTGCTAAAGCATGCAAGAAGTTCTAGCGTATTCTGAGTATAAGACTTCTAAAAACTGATTAAAAGGCAATTTAAAGTAACTTTATGGAAAACACGAGAGAAAAACACGTTTCTCTTGCTATATGAAGATATATTGTAGATANAGAGGGGATCGGGTGGCGAGGATATACCTATATTTTGGTTAGAAAATATTCAGAATGGAATCTTTTCAGGACTAGAGCTTTGTGTCTCTAATACCAGAGTGCTTTCCATTTCAGTGTCACAGTAGTGTGATACTTAGTTTTTACTTAGAAGTGTCCCTGGCCAGTGTTTTGAAAGGATGCGACTATGCCTTCCATTTGTGTCATATTAGGAATGGAGTATGACTCCTTTTATTCTTTTATGTGGTCACCAGATATAGAACAAAGAAAGTTAAAGCAGTCCTTCATAGTTGATGATGTCCAGTGTTTCCACTCTTTCCCTTCCTCTACCTCTATGGGAAGTCAATAAATAATTAAAGTAATGTTAATTGTAGGACAGCAATCAAGAGATTAGGCAGAGAGTAGTTACTTGTTTATTGCAGGAACATAGCAAAGTTCCTCCAATAAGAGAAAATACCTTGATAGATCAGGGATGTTTCAAGTCTGCAAAATGCTTTTAGAAATCATTTAGGAGAGGAGGAGCATGTCCACACAGTTTGAAAGTGGCATATTTTCTCTGAATGACTTCACTAAAACAGATGGCTTTTTATGAGATGTGTTATATCTTGCTTCCACCAAAATATTGACTTAACAGATGTGACTATGGGTAGACATTACTTGAATCAAACAAATTAAAAGAGTTTAAAATTGTGTAAACTAATTACTAAGGTATAGTCATAGTGGTTTCCAGGTTTCTAGAGAAAAAAGTTGTGTGTAGTAATTGCAATGTTTATAAAGATTAGTTGAAAAATCCTTTTAGGATTTTTTAGAGGTTTGGTTTTCTTTAAACTGAAGTGAATATGGAAATAAATAGGTAGAATTCAGAATTAGTAGAGTAAATTGTTTAACTAATTCTTCATGTGCTGTGTACCAGATGTCTCCCAGGGACACTTTATACTTCAGTTTTAATCATCACTGTTTACTCAAGTGGTGATTGAAATATCGAGGTTATATGTTTAAAATAAAATTACCATTAATTACAAGGTTGATATCTGGAAAAAGTGGCAAACTGTGTGAATTTCAGTTCCAGGAAGATGCTTAAATACCTCCAGTATAAAAATATTAAGAATTTTGTTGTGTCTAATCTATTACTGCCAAAAAGCATTTGTACAGACGGGTGTCAATGCAGCTATATAGTATTTGACACAACTTTCCCTTTACCATCCTCACCAATAAAACTGTCAGGAGCTTTACAGAAGGAAAAAGGGCTGTGAGAAGCACCTTCAGAAAGTGAAGAGAGAGAAGTGGCTGTGGATTACACTTAATGCCTCATCTTCAAAAGCAATCTCAGCATTTTTCAGAGCAAGTTAAATAACATAAAAAACTTTGAGAATCGGGAAAGAGATAATTATCTCTACAATGGATGTAAAGAAAGAGAAACAGCAGCAGAATTACTTGCTGTAACTGTTGAGTCCTATTGTTAGAGATGTTTCTAATTATAAAGCATTGGAAAAGCTGTAGGAACCAACAGAGACATGTACTCAGAAATTTTTTCCTGGATTCAGTTGCCTAAAGCTGTGTACTCGGGATACAGTTTTTGACCTGACTACAAATTGACATGAATATCAAAAGGAAAAGAATAAGTTTATCAATTAAGGTATGTGAGGTAAAATAAGAGGTAATATTACTTAAAATATAAAATTGAGTCAAAAAAACTTAAAATAGAAGTAGCCTCTTGAATCTCCCTCTCTCTTGAATTTTTGCCTCTCTCTCCATGTTTGCAGAGCAGCACAGAAGTCTGCACACAGCTGTTAGACACACAATTTCTTGGATGAAACCTTCTGGAAATATCTAGAAGGAGTCTCAAGTCACAGCTGCTAAGGTTGAAGCATAAATGTTCAGAGGTTAAACCACCTGCTCAAAGGCCTGACTTTGCACCTTCTGCTGGCATGGCCTTGCATCCCTATATGGCTGCCACAGGAAAGCTTGTGAAGATCCTGTGAATTAGACAATTTTGGTACAGATGAGCTGTCACTTTCATGCGGCAAAATGTGTGACAGTCACTGCTGATCTGTGGAGCAAGCACTTTGCTCTTTGAGTCCTCGGTACTGAGACCTTTGGAGATTTGTATGGGTGTATATTGGCTTTTGATGTCAGCAGAACCCCTGTTGTATTTATGCAGGTTCTTTGCTAGTCCTGCTTTCAAGCAGACCAAAGTGTATTGTAAAACTCTGTGAGACTGTATTCAGTTTTTAGAGCCTCTGGCTCTGCCTTTCGAATGGACTCCACTACCTGAGAAAAAAAGGGAAAACATTTCCTATGGAAAACTCTGGTAGGAGCTATGGTATGTAATTACAGCTCCAGTGGAGTAGAAACTTTGTCTCTTCTCTTTCAGAAAGGAAGCACCAGAACATGTTTTTCCTTAATTTACCCATGTGGGATTTGACAACAACTATTTCCATCCACCTCCACAGAGAAGTAGCAAATGTGCATTTTTCCTGCTTCTAGTTGCATCACTCATTCACCGACACTGAAAAGTGCCTGTTCTGTTGAGGTTTATCTGTTTTCCAGGTTGTGTTGGAACAGGGGATCATTTGTCCTATACCAGAAAAATGCAACAGTTGGAGGCACTGGGGATTCCAACTCTCCATGCTGTTTAGAATAGGATGTGTGTATTATATTTCTGGTGAAGATTTTGCACAGCTCATGGCAGTAGGGCACTTCAGAGAGGACATCCTAGAGCCTGCTTGGGGTCCTGCTGTGGTGAATCTGGGGTGGATGTAGTTTCATAGTGTATGGAATTAGCTTTAGAAGTTAAATCTGCATAACAGAAATTAAGACACTTCATAAGTGTCATATTTATATCTCTTGTATATACAGCTGTGTGAAACTCAAAACAGTGACTGTTAAAGACTCCAGAATCTGGTTTGTTACTTTGGAGATAGAGGAATTGTAGTTTTATCTTGCCTTCTTTCAGTGCAGTTCAGCTGTGTTCAGAGCTGTCATGGCTGAATACAGTCACAGGGCGCTGCATTACATGGAATTTCTGTGGTGTGATCCCTAGTGGTGTCATAGCAGTTTATCAGCATTGTAGAAAATTCAGTTCACTGATTGTACTTCTTTTAGGTGCAGCTGATACTGTAGTTTGGAGCATGGCTAATATATTTACCAAAAGATCGTGGCCTTCACCTTAAGTTCTGTACACAGATCTATGTCTGTTTCTTTGGACCACTTACTTTAAGGAGTTAATCCAAGCACAAACATAGAAGACACTGCCTGTAGGATTCTAAAGTCGAGCTATGTTGGGCTCTTGTTCAACAAATACCTCATGCCTCTGGCCCATCTCACTCAATCTCTTTCAGACAAGACCCAGAAGGAAGAGAGGTGCAAGAGTGAAGAGAAGGAAGAGTGGTATGTTGTTGTTTGCTTCTTCTCATGCTGTTTAAAACATCTTTGAAGATGCTGTTAAGAGTCATGGATTGCCTGCTCCATTCAAATAGCACCACACACAAAAAAATGTGGTGTTTCCTTCCTCTTTTTTTAATCCTTTTCACTTTTGGAAATCAGCTGCCCTACCTTTAGGTAGTTGTTTTGAAGTTATTTAGCATTAACTGAGGCATGAGCATAGTCTTTAGGAACTTCTCTTATTCTGTTTGAGTCTTTACTGTCTGTTTTCACTTTTATCTCACATTTCATCTTTCGTCTTTATGTAGAATTTTGCAAGTGCTCAAAATATTACTGTTGATATATTTAGCAGAAAAGCAAATGCAAAAGTTCTGAGTAGTAGTTTAATGCCTTTGCTGGACATTTGTGTGAGAAAGAATTCACAATTCTTCATGAAAATAGTAAGTTGAAATGTAGTACAGTGAAAAGCAGAAAGAAAAATATTTGAATCTCATTGCAGTGAAATATATGGAAGTGTGCTTTTGCAGTTGAAAACAGTATACATTAGTCACACAGAATCAACTCGGTTGGAAAAGACCTCTGAGATCATCAAGCTCAACCTTCGACCTAACACCACCTTGTCAACTAGACCATGGCACTAAGTGCCACATCCAGTCTCTTAAATACCTCCAGGGACAGTGCCTCCACCACCTCCTTGGACAGCCCATTCCAATGCCCAATCATTCTCTTTTAAAAGAACTTCTTCCTGATGTCTAACCTAAACCTCCCCTGGCACAGCTTAAAGCTGTGCCCTCTTGTCCTACTGCTGGTTGCCTGGGAGAAGAGACCAGCCCCCACCTGGCTACAACCTCCTTTCAGGTAGTTGTAGAGAGCTATAAGGTCTCCCCTGAGCCTCCTCTTCTCAAGGCTAAACAACCCCAGCTTCCTCAGCTACCCCTCACAGGACTTGTGCTCCAGTCCCTTCACCAGCATTGCCTTCTTTGGACACACTCCAGCACCTCAACATCCTTCCTAAATTGAGGGCTCAGAACTGGACGTAGTACTCGAGGTACAGCCGAACCAGTGCCGAGTACAGGGGGAGAATTACTTCCCTGGTCCTGCTGGTCACACTATTCCTAATACAGACCAGGATACCATTGGCCTTCTTGGCCACCTGGGCACACTGCTGGCTCATGCTCAGCCTGCTGTCAATCAGCACCCCCAGGTCCCTTTCTGCCTGGCTGCTCTCCAGCCACTCTGTCCCCAGCCTGTAGCACTGCAGGGGGTTGTTGTGGCCAAAGTGCAGGTCCCAGTGAAATTTGTATGATTCATTAATGACTGAATTTGCCTGGAAGAGGGTAATCAGGAACTTACTCTGATGCTTTAATATATGCAACAGTATACATTTAATACATGTTCCAGCTAGCTGTGGGTGACAATAAATTCCCCTGACTGTATAGGTTCTACTGTCTTATGTCAGCCACAGTCAGGAGAGTACTTAAGTCGTTAGTTTGCAAGAGTCTTACCTGCTTAGGGACAAATAAGACTTAAAAATAGTTATTCATGTCACTAATGGTAAAACTAGTGGGCTTCAGTTTTCCTAAATTAGTTGAGTCCCAAGGGGAATATCCTGGGTGCATTTTCATCAGCCAAAGAATTTTGCTTATCTAGTGGAAGAGCAATTCAGTTTTGTGAATATTAAAATGAGTTGCATGGTTTTTAAGATCTAGTAAGAGTCAATGTTTAAATCTCTTGATTGTTGAATTAAATTCTCTCAGCAAAGTCTTGTCCTGTGGAGAGAGCTGTTTAAGTCAAACGGTAGTCAAAATCCATTGTCTTGTAAATCACTGTAGTCTAAAGCAATCACCAAACTGACTGACTCATTTACTTAGATAAAGTGTATAGGAGTAGCTAGGCAGGAATGAATTAAAGAAAATTTTATCCACCTTTCCTCCTCAGCCAGCCTCAGCTGATATACTTCATGCACTAAAGCTACAATTATGGAAGAGCTACAGATGAATTTAGCAGGATTTTATTTTACCATTAGGGTAAAAAAAGTTTTATGCGTGGTTTCCAACCTGCCTGTAATGCTGTTTGTTCAGGACCATCTCTTTTCCTAATAACAAATACTGTCATTGCCTAGTAATTATATCCAAGTGATTAACTAGTATTCAGGGTATTACAGATTATTTCTATTCAGAGAAGAAAAGGGATGGAATAGACTTTTGCTGTTCTTTTGATTTACAAATTAAATATATAGGGGCGCTTAGTGCAAGACTACAGGAAGTTCTTGTTTTTGTTGAATATGGTAGGAAATATATATCAAAAGCTGTTTGTTTCTTTCCTCTGCCCCCGCTTTCTCTCCAGTGAATGCTTTCTGTCAGAGCTCCTTTCTGTAGCTGCACATTAGGAGTGTCATTTTCCTTCTTCGGCATCTCTCTGATATTTGCAGCTGAGACCATGTGGAACCACAGCATCAAAGCCCATCCTTCAGTCCTTTGCTTAACATGCCTGTGTAAAACCGTTTGAATGTGATCTAGGTCTTGGTTTCTGTTATTCTAGACATGTTATGAAGAAAAGGACCTAAAATTTTTCCATTTTTTTTGTCTCAGTCATATAGTAGGTCATAATTCAAAGGGATGATAGGATCATCTTTGCAGCATCCTATCATTACTTATCCAAGCTCTTTAATTCCATTCTGGTCACTTCCAGGCCACTTTTAGGCTGTTCCTGTGGTAAGGATTGTCTTTCTCTCCATGGAAAAATTCAGTTTATTGGTGGGGTTTTTTGCTTGCTTTTTTTTGTTTTTATTCCCCTTATGGGAGAATTACCTCTTACATCCTCTAGTTTTTGAAGGTGGCTGCTATGTCCCAAAGAGTTTTTGATAGTAGTCCTTAGCATTGCTTAAAATTTATATACATACTTTAATAATGAGAATCTTAGGGTTTCTCTGTTCTTCTGCCTGTTTACTAATGAAACTTCTCATAGCTTAAAGTTGTCATGCTTCTCTAGGAAATATTTTTTATGTGCCAAGTAGGATGTGTGTTTGTGTTATGGTGATAGGATAGAAACAAAAAGTAAACTCTGTACAGTCTATTATCTACAGCCAGCTACAAAAAGAGTTGAGTATTCCTTGCTTGCCTTTTAAGTGTTTAAGTCCTGAGGTGAAATCTACAGCCCTAAACAGGTATCTCTGTACTTTGTAGGTATGTTTGCCAGATACTTGGCATCTTTAAGTGGTATTCAAAGTAGCTCACATATTGAGGGCAGGGTGAAAAGAGTGAAGGATTGGGAAATAAACATCTGAAATCCATTTTCATTTGCAGGAACTGTCTGTAAATCTTAGATGTTGAAATGAGACATTTATTTACATCCTTGATTTTTTTTAAGGATGACCAGCTCACTAATTAGTTTAAAAACCTAAAAGCTAAAGAATAGCTGTTTTCTTTCATTTCCCCAGTGACATTTTGTAAGTAGTCTTCAGATTAAAAATTTGAATCCGTAATTCTTCTGCTCTGACTGAACTCACAGTTACTGCATACTTCTTCTGTATCTATTAACATGGCTTGGCAACCCAGCATCAGCAAACAAATGTGTAGTTCTTCACTCTGCAGGGCTTCTGACTAGGACTAGTTATAAAGGAAGAATCAAGAATAATATAAATTTTAATCTCTCAAGTCTGGAAGACTTTGTATCTAGAGCTGCTCCCTGATAATCAATAGAATATTTACAGTAGTTATTAAAAAAATGTGCAGCAGTAACATTGGAATTGTCAGAGTGGCAGCTGTTGTGAATACTGTTTAACTGGGATTGATACTGTATTTCTGTTGACAATATTTAACGGCTCTTGCTTCTTAGATGAATTTGATATTTAGATGCCTAATTCATGAATTCCAAGAAGATGCAGGTGTTCTTGATCTCTGCCAAGATAGCACTGCTTAAAGTAAATTTATTGTTGAAGACCTGTGCCAACAGGATCTTTCGTAGTTAGCTCAACTTTTTAATACACCAGTTTTTTGTACTTAGTCTTCCAATTAACTGATGCCTTGTGTGGTTGCATGCCCACAAGGAAAGTTGTTGCCTTTTCTGGAAAGGTGATTAGAATGAGATGATAGAGCAAGGTGTTTGGTTTTAGTGTATGAAAATGTATATTACCATTTTAAGCCACTACATTAAACATGACAGTGATTTGCAGCCCTGAATTTTATTAAAGAACATCCAGGTTGTGCTTTAGTTTTGGGTTTGCAGTTTTTGTTTGCTTGGTTTGCCTTTTTTGTTGTTGTTTAAAAAAAACCCAAATACACACACACGGGGTCTGTTACATGTTGTTTTATCCCATTAACTAGGTGTCATTGTTTTATATATATTAGCCAACTCAAGAGAATGCAAGGTGCTCAAAATGGGAAAGACAAGTTTTTATCCAGTGAGACAGAAAGAAAAAAATGAATTAAGTTTAGAATCGAACATAGTATATTCTAGCTGTAGAATTTCTAATATAGCATGCTCAATATGCTTTTTTTTGTTTTTAGTGGAAAGTGAAGGTTAAGTGGAAGTTACCAGGGTAGCAGTTTATCTTAATAGTGTGCAAAGCTTTATAACAAAGTTAAGAGAAAAGAATAATTAAAGATTTAGAGATAAATGATATGAGATGCAACATGAGTTTACCAGAGACAGATTGTGGCAGAACAATGTAAGAGCATTCTTTGTAAAATGTGGGTTTACAGATGTGAGATTTGGCAGCTTTTATCTATGTGGTGTTCAGTAAAGCATTTGTTATGGAGCTCATACTAGAAAAATATTAATGAAACTGTAAAAAATATTCTTTAATGTTTTACATTTTGTTATTGGATAAAGAAGCAGCTAGAGAAGTAGCAGCAAGTTGTGCTCTATACTGAGTATTTATACTTAATAGGAAGAACAGGGAAAGGGTTTGTGTGTGCTAGTCAATCGAAGGACATACTACTTAAGGGTAGTCCAGTCTCTGCAGGTGTGCTGGGTCTGGTCTGTCATCTTTACATCAAGAGTAGCAGCTTTCCCTTGGGTAGGGAAGGAGAGTAAACACCTAGGAAATAGACTGGGAAACTTGCGTCTGCTGGAAGGCTTGGTGGTGTGAAGAAACAGTAAGGAGAGGGAATAAGGTGTCTGCAAGTCCATGTCTCCTTCACAGCAGTTTCTGTGGTCTCCCATCAGTCCTCCTTGACGATGTGGCAGCAGCAGCAGCGAACTTAACTTAGTTTAGCCTGTGGACAGGAGCAAGCAGATGCACTAATTATTGCCTGTTTCACTAGGGAACAGATACTGGGTTGGACCTGATCGGTGACTTGGAGAGTGATTTTTTTAGGCAGCTATGAAGAAATAAGCCTAAGAAAAATATTTTCAATCTGTAAGCAGAAAAAATTGCACCTTCACACTCCCAGTCTGACAAAAGCTTCATGGTCAGTAATGATGACTCTGAGGAGTTCATGTAGTGCACTTCCTTGGAGATCTTCCCTCCTCACTCCACAGATTCAACAGGGCTGTTCTTAGATTTCATGTTTGTTTCAGTTAGTGCAATAATACCTACTCCTAGCATTCCTGGCTTTTCCGGCATCATTCGCCAAAGTGTTCTGGTTTTCAGAATATTTAGTAGGCTGACTGCAAGTTATTTGTTTCTCCTTTTCCATCCTCTCCACATCATGCAATTGTTGTATTACAGTAATTCTTTTCCGCACAAGATATTAAACCAATATCTTGGTTTAATTTTCATTATTTTTCCTTTTTTTTCTGAACATTTTCCTGGGAAAAAAAAAGTTCATCCTTTTTACATTTTTTCTTAGTTTTTGCAAACATTTTTGGTGCATGCAATTAAACATGTATTGTATGTCTGTCAGAATGTTTTCAGCTTATGCTTTGCAAAAAGGTACTGAAATACTGTAATTTCGTAGAACCATAGAATCCCAAAATAGTGGTTGGAAGGGACCTTAAAGATCATTTTATTCCAATTCCCCTGCCATGGGCAGGGATATCTTTCACTAGACCATATTGTTCGGAGCCCCATCCAACCTGACCTTGAACACTTCCAGGGATGGAGCATCCACAACTTTTCTGGACAACCTGTTTCTGTGTTTCACTACCATCACAGTAATTTTTCCTAATATCTGATCTCAACCTACTTTCTTTCAGTTTAAATCCATTCCCCCTTCTCTGTCACTACATGTTCTTGTAAATTGTCTCTCTCCATCTCTCTTGTGGGCTTCCTTCAGGTACTGGAAGGCTGCAATTAGGTCACCCCAACCTATTGCGCTTCATTGTCCCCAAGGACAGGGGATCCTGTTGACGTGAAAAGCTGGAAGTTTGCTTTCCTAAATTGAGGGACCTAACTTTACTCCTTACGTGACTCATATTCCTTGGGACTGCAAAATCCACCAATGCATGATCACTGCAGCCCAGGCTGCCTCCGATCTTGATGTCCATGATTAGCTTGCTTACATTGGTGACCATCACATCCATCCACTCGGGTAAGGCTGTCTATTACCTGGCTCAAGAAGTTATCCTCCATGCATTCCAGGAGTCTCCTGGATTGCCTGCAGCTCACTGTGCTACTTGTGCAGTAGATGGTCACATGGCTGAAGTTCCCCATCAGGACAAGAACCTGTGAGCATGATGTCCCCTGTAGCTGAAGCAAGAAGGCTTTGTCGATAGGCTCTCTTTGATCAGGTGGCCTGTAGTAGACACTGACCACAATGTTCCCTTTGTTGCCTCGGTCTCTGATTCTTACCCACAGGCTTTCAACCTACTTGCAGCTGTTCTTAAGAAACAGATCTTCACACTCAATTCACCTCTTGAGGCAGAGGGCAACCCCTCTGCCTCTCCTTCCTCCCTATCTCTTCTGAACTGCCTGTGGCCATTGATAGTCATGCTTCAGTCATGAGATTTGTCCCACCAAACTTCAGTAATGGCGACAAGATCATAGCTTTCTAGTAGCACAGTGGCTTCTAACTCCTCCAGTTTTTGCCTGTGCTGCATGCACTGGTGTACAGGCACCTCAGCTGGACTGTTGGCTGTATTGCCTTCCTATACAAACACCCCTTAATTCCTTTGAGACATTTCCCTGGTGTTTCCCTGTTGGCTTCTGTTACCTCAGGAGTCCCTGGCTTATCTCCCTAAGACTGCTAGTGTGCTTCAGTGTAGCTAGCATGTTTCAGAGTCAGCAGCAGAAGACCCTCACTAGCACCCTGTCCCTCTAAGCTTTGCCTGTTACCCCACAGCTTGCCTATGGGGCACAAGCCTGAAGCCCACTGACAGTCCTAGCAGAGAACATCAGGTTAAGAAGAGTGGGTTAAATCATGAACAAAATTATGAAAGGGGAAATTTAGGCTAGGTGTTAGGAACAAATTCTTCACTGTGAGGGTAGTGAGATACTGAAACACGTTGCCCAGGGAGGTTGTGGATGCCCCAGCCTGGCAGTGTTCAAGGCCAGGCTGGACAAAGCCTTGAGCAACCTGGTCTAGTGGGAGGTGTTCCTGCCTATAGCAGGGGGTGTTGGGACTAAATGATCTTTAACGTCTCTTCGAACCCTTAACATTCTGTGAAGGGATAAGGGCATTGCAAGGGCTAGAGATGAGACTTACAGAGCACAGGGTTGAAATAATATGTATCAAATCCCAGGATTTGGAGATAAGAGAAATACTAGCGTGTAAGCAGGAAGAGAGATAAAAAACAACCATCAATTAAAAAAGAAGCAGTGTGACACTAAGATAAGAAAAGGGGTGCTAACATTCTCTGTATAAAAGTGAAGCTTTTCAATTGTCATTGATGATTAGGAGTGGCAGTCAGGTTGGACTAAATGGGCAAAGAGCAAAGGTGATGTGAAATCAAAGGCAAAAATACTGTTTTGTTTTTAACACCTCACAATTTGAGGATACCCATAATAATTTTTGCCTTAGTCCTGTATTGCCAGATATGCCAGTCACATGGGGAAGAGAGCTATTACTTGGCACGAAAACAATAAATTAGTGAAACAGAAACTAAGGTGCAGTTATAGTTGCAGAGTGTAGTGAATCATTCAACTCCTGAAGGAATTAAATTCACAAATTTTGGATATCCATTATTAAAGAAAAGTCTAACATGCTGAAAAATGAATAATAAAAATTCATAAGTTTTTTATCCTGTTTCCCATGAAACAGGGCTCATAGGAGTGTGCTTTCTGTTTTGCTCATCAGTCTTTTCCTCTACTATAACTCTTGATAGCCAGCTTGAAATCACTTGGAAAAGTGGAAGTTCAGTAATACCTTCAAGTAGGCTTTAAAATCAGTAGCTGGGTGGAGGAGAGACCAGGTTAGTATGCTCGAGGTAAGCAGAACATCAACATTTTATCTCTATTTTGGCAACAGCCACGTCGACAAACCACACATCCTTCCCAGTTATTGTCACAGCATTGCTCTCGCTTGCTCTGAATTCTGAAAGTAGGGGAAGACGCCAGAAACCAGGGTGTGGGAGGAGGGTTAGTGCCTGAACAGTGCACCAGGCTCCATTTATTTTCTTTCTAATGGTGTGTTTTTTACAGTCTAATTTTCTGTCTGCTTTTACCTGACAATCCCTGAAGCACATAGGTTTTAATTTCATCTACACCATTAAGCAAGCCCAAGGGATTAAAAGATTTTTGTTCCTTTTAACATTGAATAGGTTTGAGAGCTGAAGATATGCTTTTTTCTTTAATGAAACTACACACTATTTGAAGTATTTTCAGTTTGAATGTTTCCAGAGTTTAATTAGCAGTGCATGAGCATTACTCTACAAAGTCTTACCCCTGTTTTCTATTTACAGATTTATTGCTTGTATGCTACAAATTTATTCTGTATGAATTTAATGCATGAAGTCTGTGAGCATTATTTTAACCTTCTTTGTTGTCTCTTTATTTTCTTAAAATATACGGAGATCCACCAAGACACAATGTAAAATCCATGCTCCTTCATAAATCAGCATGAGTTTCAAAATTATTATTGCATTTATAATACATTTCCTAGAATATATTTCTATAACATATTTATATCATAAGAATATATTTTATAATATTATG
>WEIV01028390.1:0-79656 GCA_013390005.1 Calyptomena viridis | reverse complement strand
ATAGTGCTGTTGTCATTACAAGCTTGCTGGAGGTATTAGAGTAACACCCTGTTGGTCGAAGTGTATTATAAATGTGTTTCTACAGGTCAGATTTCGGGATTGAATAATTATATTAGTGTAAGGTTAAAAAATAAGCCAGTGAGTCAAATGCATGAGAAGCTGGATACTGCATTCATTCATTTCTTTTCAAAGATGGGTGGTGAGAGAGTTCCTCAAATGTGAAGACCACATGATTTCTTCATAATGGAAATTGCTAGGAAACCTAAATAGATGAATGGGTCCTAATTCCCCCTTTGCGTTCTCAGGGCAAAGTTGTATAATGCACACCAGGTAACAGCACACTGTAGGAAGATACCTTGATTTTAAAGTAAATGTCAAGAGCCCCTGCACTAAAAAAGAAAAATATTCTTCTATAACATTAGAAGCCATTGTGAGAGCAGACATGAGTGGAGAGGGAGGAGTGAACACTGCACAGTGATGACAGTGTTCACCCTTTACTGATTCAACCTGCACCACTTCCACTTCTCTAACAATTTAACATGCAACAGTGACTATATTAAGTATTTTTACTATTCCCTACAAAGTCACCCTAGAGGAATGGTACAGCAGATCTGCTAAGGTTCTCAACTTCCAAGCTTTAAGCTCCATCTTAATTAGCTGGTGGAGTGAATGAAATTATTTTGCCGTTCCCATGTACCAACTTGACAAACTGGGACTTGGCACTAGCTCAGTCTAAGGCACTCCATGCAGCTATATATGGTATGTGTTAATGATGCTATTAGTAACACATTGCTGAATGTTAACATCTTAGAGCTTGTAGTTTCATCTCTCTATGGAAGTGACTTGATTAATGTTAGAGAGAACTTTTTAACAAAGGTATAATTTCTGTGACACTATTTTATATTGTCGAAGAAAGAGGGATAATCTTTACATTGAATATTACTATGTTTAATTAAACAGAATGTGCCAGGCTTCCTCCTCCCTATCAATTCACACACATACAGTATTTTTCTTTGTTTTTTTGAAAGGGTACTAAAATTTGAGGGGTCATCAGTTACCTTAGTGAGTCTCCTAATGCCTACTCTGCTGAAAGCTGATGGGTAACTAACAGTACAGTGGTTGCAGGGTGACCAGTCAGTAATATGTCACTTGAAGAGGTCTGTAGATCTAGTATTTCTAAATGAAAGCTTGTAATTTGAATAACTAAGAAAGATCTTCTAATGAGAGTACTGACACAATGGGGACACATTCATCAAGGAATTAGCAGGTAGGGTGTTTTTTTGGAAGAGGAGATTGTTAATGATTAAATGGCAATCCTACTAATTAAAAGTCAAAAGTAGATAAATAAGGGATAACTCCCATGATAATTGCCAAATTTATATATTTAGAGAAACCTGGCACATAATAAATATTAAATTGGGCTATTATCTGTAGCGTTTCTGTGCCAAGGATCCATAAATAAA
Organism: Calyptomena viridis; assembly: GCA_013390005.1. Taxonomy (NCBI): domain Eukaryota; kingdom Metazoa; phylum Chordata; class Aves; order Passeriformes; family Eurylaimidae; genus Calyptomena; species Calyptomena viridis. The sequence continues at coordinate 78,193 of WEIV01028390.1, read as the reverse complement.
GACCGTAGGGACTAATTACTAGAAATTTTCATTATTTATCTCCTTCCACATTTTAGCAAACAGAAAAGCTATGTCTTCTTTTCAGTGTAAGCCACAAAGGGAACATGCTTATTTTTTTGATGAACCTTTTGGGGGGGCGAGAAAAGAAAGAATAATGCAGTGGGAATGTGCAAACAAGAGAAGATCTTAACCGTGAGAAAATGTTTCAGGGAAAAGCTTGACTTCTTGTTTCTTCTGAGCATTAACCTCTTATTAAGTACACTAGTTTTATGTCAATGTGTAGCTCCATTGACTTCAATTAAGTTATCTCAGATACCCACCCTGCTGAGAGAGCAACCACAGACTTTTAAAGAGTCATCCTACACAGAACAGTGGCAAGAGTGGTGAATCAGGTCATTTGTGTAATTTTAATCATTAGTCCTGCCTTGTACTTTATGTAATAATTTATTCAAAAAAGATACGTAAAGGCCTTTTTAGAGCCTGTGGTGTTGCCACTGATATTAATGGAAGTGTTTTATGTCCATTTTTGCAAGATTGAATGTGTATTATATGCACAGTTTTCTGCACAGTTGGCTTCACTGGACCAGGATGCTGAGGCATTGAGACAGATCTTGCACTGCATAGGCTCTAGGAGTGTTGTCTTCTTGACTCACTCAATATAGCCAAAAAACACTCTGACTGACTGGTTGAGAAAATGGGTCCTGAATACAAGATTCTCAGGTCTTCTGGGAAATTAGAAGAGAGGATAAAGAGAGGTGTCAGTAATTCGTCAGTACAGAATCTGGGAAGCTGAAAGCTCATTTGCATACCTCCATAGTGAATTGTGCCACAGAAAAGTCAAACTGTTGCATCTGGATTATCTTTGGAATTGCTTTGATTTGGCCAGATTATTTTTGATCCACCAGATGCTTGAGTTCCCATAAAAAAGACAAAGTATGAGAGAGATTCAGCAGCTTGACACTGGGGTATTGAGAAAGAAATACAGCTACTGACAGTTGGCAGAGCTTTCCTTCATACCCCTGCTGTCAGTCCTACAGTAATCCTCTTTGGCCTTTTGACTACTGAAAAAGATATTTTTCCTTATATTGGATATTATATGAAAGCTAGTAGTTCTAAACAGTTAAAATACAGCTAAGAAGTACCAAGAATTACTTGAGGGGAGCACTAGACATCTATTGCATGTATGTTAAGCTATCAGATATTTTTGAAGGATGCCAAGTAAACATGCTGCAATATCATTCATACAGTTGTACAGAGGTTTTAGGCAGAAGTGATATTTGCAAGCTGAGATCCTGACTCCTTTCTGAATTCCAGTAGTTTAGAAAGGATAAAAGCCCTGCAAGTTTGTGAAGTCACTCATTCAATATGTGAGGCCAAGAGTAAAAATAAGACCTCTGATCTCTTCCTTCTTCCTCATCTAGATACTTTTCTCTGTAACAGTTGAGTAAAGTGCAGCAGTAGAATACTATTGCTAGTAAGAGAAAAATGAGCTTTTACAGTAAGCCATGAAAATGAAAGTAATAATTAAATCTTCATATAACTTTAGGTTGTATTGCAAGTGCTTAGCTGAAAAATTCGTCTTTAACTCATGGCCCGCAGCAATCACATCTGTTATATTTTAGGAACAGAAAGCTAATGAGGTGGAATCTAGAGTACTGAGCTTAATTGGGCTTGTTTTGATTAAGTGTATGTGCTGGGAATATTTTACACACTAGTATAAATTGCAAAACAGTCAACATAAGCCACAAAATTTGCAAAATCCATTGTGGGTAGTGTCAGAGAAAGGACTGTTTCTAATAAACAATAAGAGGCAAAAAGAAAATATCTGAGATTTTGATGAAAAAAGATGTGTTTTAATTTGCCTAATTAGTGGCTTTCCACAGTTGTAAACGCATTTTTCTCTCTTGTTCACATACATGCAAATGCACACACAGAGACACACTAAAATGTGTTCAGTATAAAAATGTAACAGCTTGTCTCTGGGCTGAGTAGATTAAGTCTGACTGGAAAAGGCATTTAAAACTGCATAATCTTTATAAAAGCATGAAAATTTGTCATATCCTTCACATATTACATATTTAGCAGAAAGATTAATATTTTACAGGAGTCTTAAAAACGTGTTTTTCATGGGGGAGGGTGTATGTGGAGTTTTTCTCCTGCCAGTCCTTGTCACTTTGGGCCATGCTCTTAGATAATGTAAGCCTACATAACTTGACTGACTCCAGTACACTTTGGTGGTCCACTCAATTTAGATCTGCATTCAAAACTTAGGTGGAAAAAAATAGGAGTGCTATATTTTAGCAACACTAAAAATGGTTTTAAATGGATTTTGTCTACAATAAAAAAATGTTACAAGCTTGATGTCTGATATCTTGGTGTCTTGGAGTGACTTCATAATGTATCTCATATCCTTATTTTATGCCAGAAAATGAATTTTATGCCTCTAAAACTGAACTAGAGAGGGAAGATAAAAACCCAGCTAGAACAAAAAAAACTTTTTCAAAACAGTCCTGTGTTTTGAAGGTCAGAGATTTTGTGGCTCCTGTTGTTTTTCTTCAGCCTGGGAGGATTTTTTTTCCCCGGGCTTAGGGGACTTTTTTTCCCTTGGGAAGGAAACGGAGCATTGGACTTTCTGTTTTTTTTCCCATGATTTCTTTTGGGATTTTTTTTCCTTTTTCCGGTGTTTTTTTTTGTTCATATTTTTTTCTTCTCTGCTGGACTCTGCTCAAACACCGGGACGGAAAGGCCTTACTGGACTCTTCCACCGGCCTGGACCCCATGGGGGCCCCCTCCCCATAGCAACTCTGATACAAGCAGGAGAGAGGGACAGAGGGACTTTTATAACATGATCCTTGGATATATTTCAGGTTTTTTCTTTCCGGTGGAGAGATTTTCATTTTTCTTTTATCATTGGCTTAGTCATTCTTGTATAGTATATTTGTCAATAAATAATTTTTTTTCCTTCACTTCCCTTTGAGGAATTTTCTTCTCTTTTTCTTTTGATTCGATGCGGGAGGGTGAAATTGAAATTTGTATCAAACTTATACACTTGGTATCATCCATAATTAGAAACAGCTGCTGTCTATTCAAAATAAATTGCATATGAATGAAAAGTGGTTCTGTTTAGATTTCAGTCAAAACCACCACCACAGAAACAAATTTGCCTGCTATTTTTATTAGTAACTTCCAAGAAATAAAGCCTTCATCTTTGCACATAAAGAAAGTAAGACACCAAGGATTGGATTGCAGGAAAACCAGTGACAGAATTCCCTGAGTGGTAATGATTTGTTCAGTGGCCTCCTGAAATGTCATAGTCCATGGAGACTGACATAAGCCACATGATAGGGCCATTTGACTTTTGAATCTTCCTCTGACTAGATGGGTTTAGGATTACAATGCTGACATTTTTGTAACACTCATATATCTCAATATATTTTGTATTACATAGATGTAGTTATCTCATTTTGAGCCTTTTCAGCTGGTAGATATTTTCCCCCTCACTCCAAATCCAAATTAAAAATTTGGGATGACATTTTCAAACTTTTTTGAATTCCAATGGAATTTAGTTATTGAGTTCTTCAATCTCTTTAAGGTCTTATCTTTGCTCAATGAACAGTTCACTATAACTAATCTAACATATAAGAAACCATCAAGAGCTAATTACTTCATTTTAGCCCCTTACTGGTTTTATAAATTTAAAAAATATTTGCCTGAGATACAATTATTGCTAGGAAAAGGAGACATTCTTTCAGATGAGTCTCTAACCAATTCCTGACCTTCCCAGTATTCATGCTGGCTCTTCTGTTCCAGAGGTGAAAGTGGTAAATGCAATGAACATGGAAAGCACACTGAGTTAAGGAAAAATACTCTGCAGCCCTCCAGGAAAATGGTGATTATAATATTTTATGATGATAACAAATGTTTTAACAGTTTGGATTAAAGTCTTCTGGCAAATGAAAATCTCACTGGTGAATTGCTGCTCCTTCCACTGGGGAAGAAGAATGGTATATAAGCACACACAGACTTCCTACATACTACTAACACAGGCTAAGTGACTGACTGAACTAACAGGAGACAAAGTACAATACTTCAGGTTAGGTCGTATTGGAGCAAACTCTTCACTCCCTAAAAAAACCAAAAATCTGTCTAATAGTCACAGTTATTCAGGACTTTGGCTGCACATTTCATTCAGAGCAGTGCACTGCTCGTTGTGTGACCCCTCACACTGTATTGTCTGATTGGTTCAATAACGACTCTGAGGAAGGAGAGCCACCTACCCTATTATCAGCTCCACCTCCTGGGGTCCTCTCTTAAAGGGACTTCCATTCAAGTCTGGTCTAGAGTAACATATGCAATTACACTCGGAAGAATGAAAATGTGAAGGGGGCAGCCACTGCAGCTTCAGGTCATGAGAAGATTGCTGGCTGTGATTAGGAAGAAATCCCCTCCTCTTAAATGAAATATAATAGGGTTCATATCTGAGGAGTCAGGATTGGCCATTGCCAAAGATAGAATATTCCATGCGACAGTTCATACAGCCTTGGATTTCCCTACTCTTAGCCTTTCAAAATGAAGTAAGGGAAAAGAAAAGTTTGAGAATTTTTCTACCATCTTATTAAAAAAAAATAATTGAGGTAAAGGGGAAATAAATTTAATACTCTGTTATTCTGCTGCTCAAACTTCTGCTGCAGCATTTTCCTTTAAAAGTAATTTGAATTTTTTTTTGGTAGAGACAGTATTTCATGTTTCTAATATTTGATGTAAAAATTCTGAATTAATTTCACTGTATTGAGCCTACTAAATATGATTTCTTTTTTAAACACATTGCTCTTGTGAAAGACTGTGGTCTCTAAGGATTGACTGTCAGTCACCTCATAAAATAAAGGTTATTATTATTATCAGTGATGAACAATAGCTGATGACTTCAAGTTGAAGAAAGGTCAAGAGACTAATCACTGATATGCTTTCAGCAGCTATCTTTTCTAGTCAGGACTTAAGCAATTGTTAAAGGAGTATTTTTTCAGCTTTAAATTTTTTACTGTATTTCCTCGTTGTCTGTATACATGCATGAATGTGCACACAAATCCCATTAGGTCTTTTTGTACCTGCCAAGTTTAACTCAATCAAATGAACAGAAAAATGTAATAAATTCTGAATATGCAGATGAATAATTGTGACAAGTGGATGAGGATTCCTTTTTTCTGTTAGTAGTTACCATGTCTGTGTCATCTCTGAGCAAATTTCAATTCTCTAAAACAGTTCTTAAGCCTTGACTCTGTTACTCTGCTTCTGCTGGAATGCTTCTTCCATCCACCCCACTTAAGAGCAGGGAATGTTTCTCAAGACCTTTGTTTTAGAATTCATGCACTATAAAACTAGACCAGGTTTTCTGGAGAGATACATCCTTATTCTTTTGATCTTGCAAAAGATCAGTAATGAATGAGGCATTCAGACCTGGGAGACTGTGCTGCCTCTGCTCAAACTTCAGTTAAATCCTGAGAAGTTTATGTAAGTCAACTGTGCCTTCCTTCAAGCTGAAAAAACTGGCCATGCTTAGAATATAATGTAGGTGGAGACAGCCTGACAGACATGGAGAACTCTTCAGCCAAAGGCTGCTATCAACTGAATCCCTTCATTGTCTGAACACATTGTTGAAACTACTGAACAAGTCATTGTTGGTAAATGACTGTCTAAAATAGTCTGTTTCTTTACTATACATTTAGAAGAAAATATTGCAGCAAGAGAAAAAGTAGGTGAAATTGATTTCATTTAAAAATAACCTTCCAGCCTCGCCTCATGTCTCACTCAAATAACCTTTGTAGCTAATTATAGCAGAGCCTGAAAATAAAGCACTTCTAGGCTGAAGGATTTTAGAAGTCATCAAAATTATCCAGTGCTAATATAGCCAAAATCCTATATGCTATTATGTTCTTGTGCCAGTGAGGCTGCCTGCAAGTTAACATCTATAGAGCTGTGAAAGGAGCAAGAGGCAAACACGGGTATCATCAGATGTTATATTGATGTCTGAAAACATGGTAGGCTGGGAAATCAATAATTTCTAAGTGTTTTCTTCTTTTGACTCTGTGTTAAATTCTGAATGATTGTAATAATTGGTGTTTTTCCTCCTTTTTCAGATCTGACAGCCTATCCAGAGACTCAACTTCACGCACTGTCCTACCCTATTACTTTTTCTCTCTGCCCCTTAAAAGTTTAGAAGTATGCATACACATTTATTGTCTACCCCCTCTGATGCAGATTTAAAATTACAAAAGCTTATCTGATCCTCACTTCATTTTTGTCTTAGTTTGGATGACATTTTTAATCCCTAGGAGTCAACATTTAAAGGCTATTTACAGTAAAGGGACTTGTCATTCTTAGAGAAAAGAGCCTAGATTACTTTTTTACCAATTCCCAGATGATCTGTGTCTTGCACTTATATGCCTGAGTCTCTTGCTATCAGTGTACTTTCGTTAAAGTCACAAATATTCAATTTTTTTTTAATTTTAGTTTTTTACTTTCAGGATACCAAATGCTCCATGCACAATGCTGTAGGGAAAATTTTGTTTCTTATATTTAGTGACCTTCACCATGTAGTACAAAGTCTATCTGTTTATTTACTTGGTGGTTTTTCAAATCAGTAGCTCCCAACTGCAGACCATGCACCATTAGTGATTCACACAGCACTTGCTGGAGGTCCATAGAGATCTGCTTAGCAAAGCACAGGTTCCTCTGCATTTCCATCTGCTATCTTACATTAAAAACAGTTAAAATTATACTAGTTTCTGAATGCCACTATTCAAAGAAGGCAAATGCTACTGTTGCACAAGACCAGTATCTAGTTGTGAAACATTTCGTGTGTGACTAGTAGGGAGGGAAAAGGGGATTCAAGAGCTTGAAATGTGACCTACACCCTAGAACAGTCTAAGAACGCTTGCTCTTTACAGCTTCTCTGCCTCAGCTACAATCCTCTGATTGGCCTGTATGGAATATCTTTTTGAGTCAAATCAGTTTTACGATTTCTAAACTCTGATGGATTTAATTTGCTGCAAATCTTTCCAGAGATTATGATACTTTGTACAGCATACCTATAAATAAGTTTTATGACAGCCTCATTAATCAGGCTACATTTTAAAAGCATTAGCCTTTTCCCCCTCTGTTGAATCCACAGCTTATCTTTCCCCAATTATAATTAGTGTTCATTAGAAGCAAGACTTTTTTTCCAAAGTAGAGAGTTACTCTGAGGCTGATCTAGACTTCCTGCATCCTCCAGCTGATGTATCCTAATATTGGAGAGGTGTTGGAAAACTTGGCTCCACCTTAGCATATTGCAAATGGACTATTTTAGGCTGGGTAAGACTAAAGAGATCAGTCACAGTACTGTAAATCTTGCTCTTGATATTTTAACTTTGAGATACCTGGCTCTGAGAATGGAGCATAAATTGGGCCCCCTTATTTATCTTGGAAAAAGTAGGTGGCACAAATAACAAGACCAAACATCAGCTCACTGGAAAAAAACAAACATGTAAAATTGGTCAGCACCTAGAAATCTTGTCCCTCCTATTCACAAAAGAACACTAGTCCATTTAAAAAAAATATATTATTTTCTTTATAGAGGAAGAAATGTCAACACTCCAGACAAGCAGGAAACTTTGACATTTTGATTTTGCACACAGCATGGTAAAGTTATCAGAAGTAAACCTGTTAGAGAAAAATATAGTTCCTAGGATTTCCAGAATTCTTGACAAATGTTCTGATCAGTAGGGAGGGGTGAGGTGTGTGCATTAGTGAGAATTATCTCCTGGAAAAGTTTACAAGTCAGTTATCAAAGTCCAAGGCTATGTTTTGGGAAGACTTGTGGTTTATCATCAACATGGATTTAAAGCATGAATTTGAAAACAAAACTTTGAAAAAGACACCAGTTCTTTCAGTGCATGTGAAAGGAGCAGAGGGTACAGGATAGGAACTGGAGCAGATTAGAATGTCTTGCACCAGTATTATTGTGCCAAACATTATGTTGCCTAGACCTTCTTCCTAACCTCACCACTCTGATTTCAATCTCCATCCAGTGGAGGACAGATGCTGTCACAGACTGATTCATAAAGGATGTCTTTGGATGAAGTAAGCTGCCTGCAGATGTGCTTGAGTCCATCAATAGTAAGGCAAATGAGAAGATGGTTTACTTCTAGTTATTCAGGTTATGTGAGATGAATCCAATCACAGATTTGAAAACATTAGGGTACTTAAGTAGTGAAGTACCTACCTGACTGGACTTGCACGTTAGAGGAGTTTCTCAGTTCCACCAAGACATCAAGGCACATGCAGAAGAAGAACATGCTCAGGGAACTCAGATACTTTTAGAAGTCAGAGAAAAGGTGAATAGAATTTTTCAGGATCTTGTTTTTGAATCCGAGTTGATCAAATTTGTTTACACTTTTTTCATATTTTACATTTTCTATATCTGCCTAAGAGTATCAATGTCACAAAGACAGTTACTTACTAAATATCTCTGAGTACACCCAGCTCTTGAACCTTTTCTTGATAATAATGTGAAGTAGAACTGGCATAAGTTCTAAATGTGAATCTTTGTATGGTGAATTTTTGGTGAGGACAGGAGAAAGTCACAGGTTCTCACTTGGTGGAAATGGAACATTGAGCTTATCATGTAACACTCTCTGTCAGTGTATCACACCAGAAATGTAAAAAACCAACGAAGGATATTGAAAGGCAATTCCCACTAGTGCTATTGTTGGAAATAAGGCAACTTTCACCCCCATCTTTCCCTCCTTTTATATCTAAATATATCCACAGCTCTAACAAACTTTCCTTTAGTTGTCAACAAATGACCAATCTTGACAATACATTCTGATGTCCAGTATCACTCTGTCTTCACCTAGTCCATAAGCTGTACTCTTCTGTCACATGCTTGTTCCACTGAAATCTATTTCATACTTGTCAGGGAAAGGAAATAGTACTTTTATCCCTCTTCTTTTTCTTGACTGGTAGGGAAATTAATAGGCAGGATTCTGGAACTCAAATGTGATGAGGATCAGTGGCTACAACTGAAAAGGAAGCTGTGAAATGTGCTCTTCTGGTAATTTGGCTCATAGGTATCTCTTCTTCCACCCCAACATGTCAACTCATGAAAAGGGTAGGTAATACTGTAAGCAACAACTAAGCAAGTAGATTAAAACTAATCTTTCTAAAGAATAAGAATTTGTATCTTTCTAACAGAACTTCGTATCAGGTGGGAGAAGTTCTTGTCAGGTCTGTGACAAAAATTCCTGCTCCCACAGATGGACAATTCTGCTAAAATGGCACCCTGATGTGAAAAGGACAAAGTTGCTGTGAAAAGGAATGATAAATTATATGTAAGGGATGAAAGAAGTGAAAGCTAAACAGAGCTGGAAAGGCTCAGAAAGAAGATTACACTGGAGATCTGAAGAGTCTTCCTGTTCTGTCGCCTTCTCTTTTCAGGGTTAAATGTGGTGTCAATGAGAAATAGGAAATTGGGTTTGGGGTTTTTTGAGGTTAAAATTGCAAGGTGACTTTGTCTTTCATATGAAATGCTGTGAGAAAATGCATGTGATGTGTACAGTTTATGTTGACTGAGAATGTTTGATCACAAAAAGGGATGGCAAGGGGAGAGGGAAGTTTTCAAGGTCAACTTTAGAAACTTTAAGAATTAAATATTTTGAATCCAGTCCCAGAATTCTAATGAATATATTTTACACAGTTTTACTATGGACTATAATTTCTCCATGGAAATTTTGCTGCTGCTTGTATTTGTCCATTGCTGTAAATCATGGTAATATTCAAAAAGGGGTTAATGATGACTTTACACTGTGCTCACTTTAGCTAGAAATACTCTGTCACCCTTCAGTCAAGATGAGGGCAAAGTGAATTGTAAGATGTTATATTTAGCACCTAGCTGAGTATATATTGTTCTGTGCTGTGCCATGTGTGAATACCACACACTCCCAGGGAAAAAACCCCAAAGTGTCATTGCAACACTTGAAAGTTAATAATATCTTTTCCTCATTAAATCTTTTCAACTCAAAGACAATATGGATTAGAACAGGGTTATCCTGCTACTGACTTCCAGCAACAACAACTGTTGTTATCTCTATTACTTTGTATGGCCTTCCTTTACAGTGCTATGACATACCCTACATGAACAACTGTGAGCTAACCTTTCTTCAAACACCTTCCTGTGGGTGCCCAGAGGATGGCAACAGCCTTCTACAATTCACTGAGAAAGACTCGATGGAGAAACTCATCTTACTGCAGCATCAAGCAGCAGGTGCTGTGCTTCTACAAGCCCCAAATGTGCAGATGAGCAAATCCTGCAAAGGACAAAGCCAGTCAGCTATGGTTTTGAAGAGTGGATGCTCACATGCACACTGAAGTACTGCAGGTGTTGAAATAAAGAACAGGGTCTCTCAAAAAAAATCTCCTTTTATAGAAGGGAGGAGTCATTTCATAACAAATATCAAAGTACATCCTTAAATGACCACACTTTCTCCAATGACTATAAAAATCCTACAGGATAGCTAGGGTAACCAATTTCGATGTAGGTGCCTTTACTGTTGATTTCAGTGGTGAGGAGATTGAATCTGAGATTAAATCACCTGCCTTTAGCAGTCTACAGGCACTGTAATTCCATCATAGTTAATAGCCACACAGCTACATTTGAGACAACCCCGAAGAATTTGAGGCATCCACACCAGACTGGCAAGGTATGAGAAGGTATTTAGAGGAAATGTCCCCTTCTTGAACTAGTAACAGCTGGAGTTAGGTGGGGTCTTCTATTGCATAGAAGTAAATGTGCTCAGAGAAGAGAGGACTGAGAATGTGTGAGGGAAACAGCTCTGCAGACACCAGAGTCTGTGGTGAAGGATGGGGAGGAGGTGCTCCAGGTGCTGGAGTTGAGGTTCCCTTGCAGCCCGTGGTGCAGCCCAAGGAGGACCACAGGGGTGTGGAGATCCACCTGCAGCCCAGGGAGGAGCCCATGCCGGAGCAGGTGAATACCTGAAGGAGGCTGTGTCCCTGTGGGAAGCCCCTGCTGGAGCAGGGTCCTGACAGGGACCTGTGGATCCGTGGAGAGAGGAGTCCATGTTAGAGCAGGTTTCTTGTCAGGACTTGTGACCCTGTGGGGGACCCACATTGAAGCAGTCTGTTCCAGAAGGATTGCACCCCCTGGAAAGGGACTCATGCTGAAACAGTTCAGGAAGAACTGTAGCCCATGAGAAGGACACACACTGGAGAAGTTCAAGGAAGACTGTCTCTCATCGGAGGGACCTCGTACTGGAGCAGGGGGAGAACTCTACTCCCTTAGAAGGGACAGGAACAACTTGTGATGAACTGACCATAACTCCCATTCCCATCTCCCTGGGCTGCTGAGGGGGAGAGGGGGTACAGCCTGGAAAGCAAGGAGGGGCTGAGGGAAGGTGCTTTCAAGATTCATTTTACTCTTCATTATCCTGCTCTGATTTTGACTCATAATAAATTCAATTAATTTCCCAAAGTTGAGTCTGTTTTGTCCGTGGTGGTGATTGGTAAGTGATCTGCTCCAGATCTTATTTCAACTCATGAGCCTTTCATTATATTTTCTCTCCCCTTTCCAGTTGCAGAGGAGAGCAATAGAGTGTCTTTGGTGGCATCCAGACAGAGGGCAACCCACCATATATAGTGCAAATACCACATTTTTAACTGGGTATTTTTAAATGCTATCTATTACAAAATGCATATTAACATGTATGTGTGCATCTGTCTGTTTGAATAGTTTTTCAAGATAAAATTCCCCTGAGGAGGAAAAAATGATGAACATTTCTATGGTAATCAAGTCAGTTGGCAAATCAGTTATATCACAGGAATCTTTCCTCTCATTTTGGACTGTTTGTTTCATTTTTACACCATAAATATGCAATCTAAAATAACAAAGATATTTGAACTGAAAAAAAAGGCTTTTAACCAAAATTTAGGAATGTCCTGGGCACCAGATTGCTTGTGCCGCTACTGTACTAGATGCTATCATCAAATTATATAATCTCAATGCATTGAGATAGTTTGGATCATGTTTTGCTCCACAGATAGGACAGCATAGCCTAAAATTTGTCCAAATTGCCTTGTAACTACAAATTCAGATTTGATTTTTTCCATTTGCCCATTTGTTCTGGATAAATTGAAGCCAAAGATCCTTCCTTCTTAACATTTTCTGTAACAAATTCAATTTGTAGAGCTGTGTAATAACGGACTGACCATAAATGGTGCAAATCTGCCAGTAATTGGCAGGCAAATGCTGTCTGAATTTGATTATGTTTATTCTTATAGAGCTCAGGTCTTGCAAAGGCACATATTTTGTATATGAGTGTTCAGGGCATTCAGATATCTGCAGGACTGTGGAATAGTAGTGCATGTGTGTTCCTTGACTGACTCCTGAATTTACTAAGCAAAGGTGAATGCTTGGAGTCAGTTAAAGGCAGCACAGGTAAGTCTTAATTTTCTTGCTCTCAAGACAAAGACCTGGGACTGAGTCACGTTCATGCCATGGCAGCAGGTGAAGCAAAACTGGTGAAAGGAAGAGAAAGGGAAGAATACTTTAGAATCAGTTTTGCTGGTTCCAGTGCCTCCACAGGAAAAGTAGAACTGTGACTTTGTCTTGTGGAGCCATCTGTGCAATTTTAAACACATTGCTTCCTATCAGCACCTACCTCCTCTCACAGCTCCAAACTTTCTTTTGTAGTGAAAAAAATAAAAGGTAACCTGGCTTCTTAGGACTTTAGTAAAATAGACAACCAAAGAAAAAAAAGTCTTCATTTTTACAGTAGAGGACAATACAGACAGAGAAAGAAGTTAAAAACTTGCTAGCAGTATCTCAAAAATTAGTTTTAGGTAATGAAATATCCAACTCAACGTGCATAACCAAGTACTTGTCTGACTAAGTTACCTGAAAATTCTGATATTGTCTGTTGGATTTGTATAAAAATATGCGTTCATATATTTTAACATGGAACTCCCAGCTGATTTTAATAGAGAACACTGTAGAGAGCATATTTATTGGCAGACTGCCTCTCGGACTGAGTAGGGCTGTGGGAGGCTTAAGTGTGTTCTGGGTAATGTAGTCTGATTTTTGTTTTAATGGACTGAATAACTGGAGCAGGCGCTTATGTTAAATGGCCCGACTGAGAACTCAGCAGCCATTTGAGGTAAGAAAGAGTTTAAGATAAAAGTAATAATCTATAAGAGTTTAAATCCATTGTTCTAAAAGGGAATAAAATGTCTAGTACCAGAGCCCGAGAGAGCAAGTGGGATATTCAGTTCTGTATCTGACCCAGATGGTGATTTGCTGTGTGATTTTGCACAAATTTGGGGAATACTCTTGGGTAATGATTTAAATGCCTATAAACCAGTTGTATTAATTTATTTTCCACTTGGGAAACCATGAGAGGAGAGATTCTGGAGCTTAACTGGTGTTCCTGAGATGCTTTAAGATTGCTGGATGAGTGCTATTCAGTAAATATAGCATTTAGAGAGTTTAGTTTAATATATCTGAAGTATTTCAGGAGGAGCTCCACTGAAGCCCACTGAATTGCAATGGCACAATGGTAGCATGAGTAAGATCACTTTTCATTCCATTGTTAGGAAGAAAAAACTTACTTGTCCCCAGCTTTACATGTTGGGTTGCTGTTAATGCCATTTTGCTAAATTTGAAGAAAACTTCAGGTGATCACTGTTTCATATCCACAGTAAAGAGACACAAGAGGCTGTACAAAGTCTGCACAAGAGGCTGTAACTCTCCAAAGGCATGAAGAAATTTAACCAATGATGATATGTCTGAATATGGTTATGGATTAAAACCATTGAAAATGTCACAAGAAAGAGAAAATCCCAGTAATTTTATCGAGGTAGTACTATTTTTTAAGACAAATACTTTAGTCTCCTCATGCTTAAAAGAGTCAGGATGGAAGAAAAGTCAGCAAAACAAAATTGACTTGGATATAATGGTATTAATAGTTTCTTCTATCCCTTATTTTAAACATTTTTCTCCAAAGTTTTCAGATTTTAGTCACTAACCCACTGAGTCTGGGGATAATTTGATTAAAAAAAAATTGAAATATGGCATCCTAGTCAAAAGTGAATTGAATGAAAGACCATTCAGACTAGTATGGAACTCTTAAAAGCTAAATGTTTTAGAAAAATCCTGATTGTAGTTTCTAGTTTGCCTCCTTTTTATTACATGAAGTTTATGTGCTTTTGACAGATGGAAACAAAAACAGAGTGAAGGAATTTAGTGAAAAAGTGACCTGCTGAAGTACTTTTTTTTTTTTCTGTTCTTTTACAAGCAAAGAGAGAAGGTTAGCTTTCAAGTTTCAATCATAACATTAGCAGGTTTAAGAGAAGAGCTAGTTCCAAAGAAATTGAATTTTGCCATACGGTCTGCAGTAAGTGGAGAGCCTGGCTGTATGTGTAACCTGGTCACCTAAACATGGTGACACTTCAGCTTCAACAAGTCAGTGAGAATATTCCAATATAGTGAATGAAGAAAGCTACAGGGTGAACCAGACTGCTTAAATTAAGTGCAGGATTTTTTTCTCAGAGGGCAGAGAAGTAAGAAATGTGAGCTACCTTCTACTGATAACTCCTACAGGAAAATTCCCTTAAAAAATAAAAGAAAGTCAGCATTGCCCGTTGATCACCACCCTTGTCAGCTTCTGGCTAAGGTGTATGAGGATCTCCAGTTCCCTCAGATCAGCCGTATCTTCCATGTCTGGCAGATACCTCTTAGACTACCAAGTAGGAGCTTAGAAAAGAAACATTACTTTTAACAGAAAGGGGCGGAGATATGCTCCAGAGTCTGCTCTCTGAAGTGTTATTATATATCTGGATCAAAACTACCCAATTCTTTCTTATTTCACAGAGGGAAAATCACATGCAAGTGCTCAACCCTGTATTTTGACCCTGTTTAACTTTGGAATGCAGGTGCAGCTTCAGATCCATTGCAGGTTTATATCCAAAACTGGTATTGCTGCATGCATGTGTATACAAGACGCAAACAAATTCCAGAGCATGGCTAATGTGTGGTTAAATTTCAGTGTTTACAGGGGGAGACAGTATTGGAGAGCAGGTGGACAGAGTCAATGTTAGAGCATTAGTGAAGGTGTAGATTTGTAAGACCAAGTTCATAAGTTTAAATGAACTGAGCTCCTACTTTTTATCTTCTTTTTTTTGTTTGTTTTGTTTTTCTTTTTCTTTTTGTACTACGTTGACCCTGGCTAGACACCAGGTGCCCACTAAAGCCACTTTCTCACTCCTTTCTGCAGCTGGACAGAGGGAAGAAAATATAACAGAGAGTTCATGGGTTGAGATAAGGACCAAGAGAGATGATGTCTTGATCACTGTCACAGGCAAAAGAGACTCCAAGTGGGGATATTAATTAGATCTATTACTGAGAGAATTAGAGCTTGAGAATAAGAAGTAAAATAAATCTTATAGACACCTTGACACTGCATTCCCTTCCTTCCAAGTTCTACCTCTTCCTCCCCAGCAGTGGAGGGAGATGGGGAATGGGGGTTATGATCAGTTATTGTTTCTGCCACTGCTCAGAAAGAAGAGTCCTTCCCCTACTTCCTGTGGGGTCCTTCTCATGGAAGACAGTCCTTCATGAAGCTCTGTAGCATGAGTCCATCCCATGGGCAACAGTTCTTCACACACTACTGCCACATGGATCGCTTCTCCACAGGGTTCAGTCCTTCAGGCATGGGCTGCTCCAGTGTGAGTCCCCCACAGGCCACAGAACCTACCAGGAAATCCTGCTCCAGCATAGGCTCCTCTCCCCACGGGTCAGCAGGTCCCTGCCACGACCCTGCTCCAACATGTGTCTCCCACGAGGTCACAGCCTCCTTATGGCATTCACCTGCTCTGGTGTGGGCTCCTCCAGGGGCTGCAGGTGGATCTCTGCACCTCTATGGTCCTCCATGGGCTGCAGAGGCACAGCTGGTCCACCACGGTCTGCACCACAGAGTGCAGGGGAACCTCAACTCTGGCATCTGGAGCACCTCCTCCCCCTCCTTCTCCACTGACCTTGGTGTTTGCAGTGTTGTTCATATGTTCTCACTCCACTCTTCCCTGACTGCCATCTTCATCTGAACAATAACTTTTTTTTAATTCCTTCTGAAATATATTATCACAGAGGCATTACTATCACTCCTGAGTGGCATGGTCTTGGCCAGTGGTGAGTCTGTCCTGGAGCTGGCTGGCATTGGCTCTGCTGGACATGGGGGAAGGTTCCAGCAGCTTCTCAGAGAAGCCATCCTTGTAGCCCCCTCACCTACCAAAACCTGGCGGCAGGAACCCAATACACTTCTCTAAATGTCAAAAGTAAAAATAAAAAGGAAAATGCACTTTTGTTGTTTTACACCTTCACATTAGGTTTGGGTTTCTATGGACTGAGTGATCAACTTTGACAGAGCTACTGACTGATTCAGTAAAATGTTCTTTGAATTTAAGTTAAAGTCTAAATGCTATAGAGTCTACTTTCCTGAACTGCTGTTTGAACTGAGAACTTAAAAACCTAAATCACTCACATTTGTTTTTAAATTCCATAAAATCTCAGCCCAAGAGAGAAATTATATGTGTGAGAGCATTTCTGCCTATTGATATGTAGGTCATGAAAAATTAAATGATTCCAGGTATGATCTGAATCAACATATTTCTGAAATAAGTGCTTTTGTCATAAGGCACAAAAGAACAATTATAGTGTTTTGCTAAAGAATAGAGAATATTCCTAACAACCACCACCCTCTCATACCCCCAAAGTACCTATTCTTCTCTGAAAATGTGGTATTTGTGTGTTAACATTCTCATGAAAGTTTTCCTCAGCTCCATGTTTTCTGACAGATACATTTTCAGGTCTTTCTTATTCTCTACCCATTCATTAAGGAGCTTTGTAGCTATATCAAGATGTCTTAAAGTATGTCTGGTATTAGCAAAAGTATTACTTGTTGTATTTATCTTTCAGAGTGCCTACACAGAGTTTCCAAAATCTTGCTTCCGGTGCAGTAAATGGACATAGAAAGATGGGGGATCAGGGTGTGGTGAAAGCATAAACATCTCACATCTGTCCTGCGACATGCAGTGAATACCTCTGTGCATGGAGACTGGAGGGAAGAAAAAAAAGGCACTTTGTTTTTATTGTTCGAAACATGACAGTTTTATCTGCATGGGACTCAAAGTACTGTCTGCAAGGGGTCGGCAAGCTTCCATATCACTAGTTTCAAAAGTTCTTTATTCACAGCACAATTTTTGCTTTGAACCAGCTGCTCAAGTGATGGAACCTGGACAATACCTTCTGTTGTTTTCCTATTTGTTTACATCCTGCCAATTTCACATATAACACAAATGTCATCAACAGCAGTGTTGTGTCCTTATGAGAGGGAAAAGACAAGACTGTACGGAATTTATTTCTGTCTCTGGAAATAGACAGGAGCCTGAAGCAGCTTCTATACCAGTAAATTGAATAGTTAGGGCAACACCTTTTTGACCTTGAGGCCAACTGACACCATCTAGTCCCATCTATTCTACTAACACTCGTCTTTCAAAACCAGGAAGCTGTGTCTCAGATATCTAATGGGGAATGCCCTTGCATGGTTCTGACACCCTGAGCACCTCTAGAAACTCTTTGGGAGAGTGTTAACCTGGACCCGGACAAAAGCATGCCAAGAGCTCTTTAATAAGTTAACAGTATGGATGACTGATGTGTCTGTTGTCTGAGCTCTGACAATTTCATTTGCTTAGGTAAACTTCCCTTGATGCTCTCATGTGGATTTCAGATGTTACTGTATGTTGCCCTTGTATCTCACTATTGAGTTTAAGTTCTGTAGCCAAAGGTTTGGAGGTGAAGTCCAGGAGATGGCTGCAAGGCAGAGATCAGCTATTTTAGAAAATTATTAGAATAACACAGGAAACATGAAAGAAGACACAATAAAGCACCTTATATTCTCCCTAAGAATCTAATATACCAATGTTTGGCTTGGGACTTGTATTACAGAATTGAATTTTCAACATGGCAGAAAGAAAAATGAACGGAAAGGACATCCCAAGATTTTTAAACTGTGCTCTATGTTTGTACAAACGTGTGCAAATTAACTTTATATTAGTTGTATTTGAATGAACTAGTGCATTTTCATATACAGGAAGAACTTTTATGTTATAGCTCGCATTCTTCTTGCATGAATCTGTAGTGGTTTGAATCTGGCTAGGTCTAGGTTGGAAGGAACACTAAAGATCATCTCATTCCAACCCACTCACCATGGGTAGGGCCACCTTCCACCACACCAAGTTTCTCAGGACCCCATCCAACTTGGCCTTGTACACTTCAGGGGATGGGGCATCCAAAACTTCTCTGTGCAGTCTGCTCCAGTGCCTTGCCACCCTCACAGTAAAGAATTTCTTCTTTATGTCCAATCTAAATCTACCCTTCATCAGTTTAAAGACATTCTCCCTTGCTCTATCACTACAGGCTCTGGTAAAAAGTCTATCTTTAACTCTCTTATACTCCCTTTAGGTACTGGAAGCTACTGGAAGGTCTTCTCATAGCCTTCTCTTCTCCAGGCTGAATGATCCTGACTCTCTTGGGAGAGGTGCTCCAGCCCTCTGATCATCTTCTTGTTCTCCTCTGGACTCACTCCAACAGGTCCACGTCCCCCTTATGTTGGGGCCCCCAGAGATTGATGCAGTACTTCAGGTGTTATCTCATGAGACCAGAGGGGAAGAATCATCTCCCTCAATGTGATTTTGATGCAGCCCAGGCCACAGTTTGCCTTCTGGGCTATAAGTGCACATTGCTGGAACATGTTGAGCTTCTCATCAACCAACATTCCCAAGTCCTTCTCTCCAGATCTGTTCTCAATCCATTCACTGCCCAGCCTGTATTTGTGCTTGGGATTGGCAAAGAACTTGCAAAGAACACTTCACCATTACTTTGGAAGGAGAGATTCTTCATTTTTCTTAAACAGACTTCATTAGATGTCCATTGTGATCATGAATTCATTTGGAAAAACAGTTAAAATGAAGGAAATACTTCAATGTATTCTAATTCTCTATTCACTGACAATAAGTGACTTTTACTGATCATAGCCTTGAATTTTGATTTGCAGCTTGAGTATACAGAATAAAAAGCACTGGAAAGTTGTAGATAATTTTGGTTAAATTATATGGCAGAAATTTTAATTTCTAAAGTTAAATTGAAAATAGAAGATAAGAATATAGTTGGCTTTATTTCTTCTGTTAAAAAACTGTAAAAAAAACCCTCTGTCTAAATGCTAGAAAGTAAATTATACCTTTTAGCTATTAAAATTGAATATCTCGATGAAACATTGAAAGAGAGGGTAGCAATGTGCACTGGGCAATGTTAACAGCCTTCATGTGTAGATTGTGCAAGGGAGTTTCCACTTAAATGGGTTAGAAGGACGTGAAAAATAACCAGTAGTTAGTTTTTCAAGAAATTAAGAACTGACTTATGTGTGACTTCCTTTGGTGTCATGCTTTTAATTGTGTGTAGACTTATAGTCACCTAAAAAATCTCTTGAATGGAGTCAGTACTGAATCCTATGAAAAAATTTAGATAGAAATGCCATCTCTGATAGTATGCAATTTAAAGATATGTTTGTGCTGCCTAGTGAATGTCAGTGAGATATTCTCAAATGTGTTCATAAGAGATAGCTCCAAAGCCAGGAACAGGATTGTCTTGAACCAAAGAGAGCTGCTAATTAGCAGGGCTTGTTCCCTAAGGCAGAACCACTCCCATTCCTCTTGCTGGTACCTCTGAAGAAAGCAGCACTCTATGCCTTGGGCACACAGGTACAGGCAGGGCTTTGAGCACCAGGCTCCACACAACTGCCTGGAACACCAATGCTGTGCTGTGAGCTTGAGTGTTAGGCTGTTCTTCCAGGGCATCATTGGAGCTGGAGCTCAAGAGGAAGGTACCAGACAGCAGATGGTTTCAAAACAAACAAATAAATGCACACACACAAACACTCCAGAAAACAGATGGGAGAGCCCAAGTGGGGTGAACATTACTGGGATAATGTGGAGCAGTCTAGATTAGCAGTTTTGCTGTGAGTTTTCATAGGCTGGGTAACTGAGGAATCACAGAAGGGAAAGGTATGAAGGAAGTTATTGCCTCTTTGGGGGATTTGGTAAGAGCTGCTGCACTAAGATTGCTAATCTGGAAAATAGTGGAAGTGCTTTTTGTCAGTAATGTTTGAAACTGATCTCCAGGTGAATAGAAATGAACCTCCACTATTTCAAAGCTGAACCGAATAGGAAAAGACTGTGATCTATTCTTTCTAGTTTTGTCATTCATTTTTACCACCCCTCAGCTGAGTAACTCCATAAATATATAACTTTATATGAAGAGAAAGAGTTTGGTTTATGAAGAGCAAAATGAACTTCTGTATTCAAAATCCAACTAGTATTGCAAATCTGCATCTCCTTTTTTTTCTCATCTTATAACTGAATGATGGCACTGTTGAATAAAAAACAATGCAGATCCGAATTGCTTTCTTTTCCATTGGGAACTTTTTTTTTCAGCCCATCTCCATGAATTTACAAATGCAAATGTGATTTAATAAAGGACAGTGGGTGTCTTTACAGTGTAGTTGTTTGAAACATAGAGAGATGTTGTGGAGGGTGGATAATTCTAATCAAACTACTCACACCTTGCCCTTCTTGACATGCAATACCACTTTAAACAGCAGTGCTCTAATAGGGAAAAGAGCTACTGTACTTACCCACTCAATAATTTGCATAATTTTGAAGAGCTGAAAATGTCACTGCTGTTTTATGATAATTGTTGGGAAATGATTAGCTATAGCATTTATACATTCCAGGAAAAAAAAAAAGTATCTTACTATTCTCTCTTTAATATTAATAAGAATTAATAAAATGAAAAATAAAAATCATCTTGGAGGACAAACACTATGTATAAAGTAATAGGTGTCATATGAAGGCACATAAGTTATCAATTTATTTATTGTAGCTTGTCATACCTAGGAAAGTCTTAAAAAGACAATCTCTTAACTGCCATTCCTGCAATTTCAAATGCAAATTTTAACAATAAGAATAGCTAAAAATAACCCATTATTCCACCTTTGAAGCTTTGATTAGAATGCACCAAATATATGCCTCCTGTAATTCAAACATTTTTTAATTGTGACAGATATACATAAGCTGCTCATCTCTTGTTCATCATTCTTTTTGAAGATAAACCCTTTGATAAGAAGATTGAGACATGGGTTCTAGGTAATGGTATATAGTCCTCACCACTCCCCGAACTTAGCAGGTTCTGTTTTTGTAGAGAAACTTTAAGTAAAGAGTAGCTCCAATACAAATCCTTGAGGAAGCATGATTTCATAGAAGTCCTTGTCCAGCATCCTTGACTTTCTATGTCTTTTTCAGGCTCCTCTTTTTCTTATAGTGTGGCACTAGTAGAGCTGATATTTAAAAGGGTCATTTTTACAATACTCATGAAAGGCTAGACTGTTCTTCTTTGCCCAGCTCCCAGCTGCGGACCTGGCCATGAATTCCAGTCTCTCTTATGGTTTTCAGTCTCTGTGTGATGTGAATGATGTGTTTCTCCTGACAGACTGTGTTTTGACAGTCTGTGCAGAATGGAGAGCTTTTTAATCATTTTCCTCCCAGTTTAGTGAAACTGCTCAGTTATACTTACAGTCTAGAAAGGAGAGGAGGAAAGAAATGCCAATTACTGCTACACATATGAAGATGAAAGTTTTAGGTATATCTTCTTTACACAGCATAATTTTACAAATGATGAAGTATTACATATTTATATGATATAAACTCTCATTCAAAAAAACCTCATAACTTCCATCCAGACTCAATGCCCATTGCAAAGTATGATATATTCTCTAGAAAGCTCTTAAGGTATATTTATTTTTGTTTGATCAGGAAAATATTGTCAGGAATAGCTAAAACATCTCTATTTAAAAGAAGTTTTTTTTTTATCCTTTATTAGAGAAGAAGCCTAAACAATTATTGCCTTTTTTGAAAGGTAGCCTAGACTGGCACAACAGAACTAACACAGCCCTGCAAGGAGTGGTCACTCTATTTGGTGTACTAAAATGTGATTGTGTGCAACAACCAAAGAAATTGACCAACATTTCTTGTGGAATGGCCAGAATTCCCATAACTGCTCTTCAAATCATAGTGGCCTAAGTAAAGCTGATGATGCCATCAAGAGATCTCAGAGTGAAAGACATTTTCCACCTTCACTGGAAAAGTTTTCAGAGACTTTTTACAACACAGAAATCCGTGTGGTTGTAATTCAGTGTGTAGAATTGTCTAAATTTATCTGGACTATTTCTGTGGCAATGTAGCCACCCTAGTGTGGCTCACCACCCACTTGAATCGACCTTGTGTTTCATAATTTGTGTCTACTATATTTGCTATCACTAGAAGACATTTGATACAGCAGCAGATATTGATCTCTCACTCACAAACTACAGTCTTAAGTTTGATTCTGTGTTTTTTTTCACAACGTCTATTTTTCCAAGAAATCAGATGAGAGCTTCCCTTTTTAAAAGTGTCATGGTTTAACCCCAGCTAGCAACTGAGTATCACACCTCTGCCCTGCTGAGATGAGGAGAATCTGGAAAAAAAAGGTAAAACTTGTGGTCTGAGATAAGAACATACAGAATGTAATAATAATAGTAATAATGAAAAGGGAGAGAGGAATAAAACTCAAGAAATAAAAGTGGCACAATAAAATTACTCACCACCCACTGACTGATGCCCAATCAGTCTCTAAGCAGCTATCGGTCCCTCCTGGTGTACTCCCTGTGTGGGAAGATGTTCTGGGTATGACGTACTGTGTTATGGAATATCCCTTTGGCCAGTTCAGGTCAGCTGTCTTGGCCATACTCCATCCAGTTTCTTGTGTACCTCCTCACTGGCAGAGAATGGGAAACTGAAAAGTCCTTAAATTAAAGTGAGCACTATTTAGCAATAACTGAAGGATCAGTGTGTTCTCAATGTTATTCTCATACAGAACACAAAATACAGCACTGTACCAGCTACTAAGAAGAAAATTAACTCAATCCCAGCCAAAACCAAGACAGAAAGACATTTAAGCTTCTAGGGATTTGAAACTCTGGCAAGTGTTTAACTATACTTACTGCTAGGATAATGCAGTTATTGTGCTATTTAAAGTTTGAATTTCATAGAATCATAGAATGGTTTGGGTTGGAAGGGACCTTAAAGAGCATCTAGATCCAACCCCTGTGCCATGGACAGGGACACTTTCCACTAAACCAGGTTTCTCAGAGCCCCATCCAGCCTAGCCTTGAACACTTTCAGGGATGGAGCACCCACAACTTCTCTGGGCAACCTGTTCCAGTGTCTCACCACTCTCACAGTAAAGAATTTTTTTCCTTATATCTAATCTAAATCAATGCACTTTCAGTTTAAAGCCATTTGTCTTACTTCAAATTACAGCCATTTGATCTTGTTAGTCTTTGTCTTCAAGACAAAAAGACCTCTAGTACCAGATATTTGTTCCTTTTGTCAGTGTCTATTCACAGTGATCAAGACACCTCCTCTCAACCTTTCTATTTAAAAAAATTGAGCTATTTTAGCTTCATATAATTTCTTGATTTTGTTTAGTTCACTGGTTTTATTGTTTTCACTTATCTTGTAAATGGGGAGAGAATTAGTCTGTAAGACTTAAAAGATACAGCCACTACTACTCCCACTTTTGCTTCTGCTACCATTTATTGACTGTTAGAAGGGATACTCCTAATAAAACATCTAAAATTTTATCTAGTGGAAATGTATTCATATAATTGAATACATTCATTTGACACTGAAAGCTGAAGTGGTTAAAAAAGCAGGAGGTACAAACTCTCACATCACTTAGATACCTTCACACCATCAGTTCCTCCAAATGCCTTTTCCCTCCAGTAGCTGTGACAGTCTAATTTCAAAGCTAGAGTTTGTGTGTATTTTGCATATAACCCATAAGCACTTTCTTTTTCTGATGTTATAATTTTTGAGACAATGTTTCTGCTAGTCTGTCTCCTTTAGGATTTTTTTCTTCATATTTCATGCTACATCTTACTTATCAAGAAAAGCTGCGCAAGTAGTGAAAGTTCTGGACTTTTCAAAGAGTATCAATCTATCTTATTTTAAGTTGTTGGGTTTTTTTTCCCAATATAACCATAGCAGATCTCTCATCTCTCATCTGAATGAGTGGTTTAGGATGAAAAAACAATGTATACTGATAACAATTATATGCTAATTCATTAAGGTCTGATGTTACCTGAGTGCTAATTAAAGGAAAAATACTTGAAGGATAAAGCAGGGCTTGCAAGCATATCACACACAGGTTCATTCCTAATATATTTCCTGTCTATCACACTTATTACTGCAGGGTGGGCTGACAGGTTAATTATGTGCTTGCAGGAGAACTGATACAGAGGTTATTATGATCTCAAAAGCAAACACTTATAATCATTTTATCTAAACAGAAGACAGCCTCACCTTGATGAAGGTCTGCATTTAGTGAACATTTTAAGGCAACAGTCCCTGCACTCTCAAGGAAGATAAACTATCCATCAGTAGATACCAAGCCAATAGTATATAAAATGTGCTGCAAGAATGTAACCTATTCATATGATAACACATGGGAAAAAAGGATGGATTTTGTGATGAAGCCATAGGACTGGGATTCACAAAATTCTGTTTAAATTTCCAGGTTAATTATTTCCAGATTTCTTGTGTGCAGGCCTTTTACCGGCAAGGAGACCCATTGTATGAGATTATAGACAGTGAATCATGCAACATGCGGAGATAATGTCAAAAGCAACTGGTGTGTCTGATTAATTGACTGCTGTATGTATGTATATATGTCCTGTTGTCTGGAAGGCATGCTCCCAAATGTATCAGATACTCATAGACGGGGCTGTGTTTCCAGTGAAGTTACACTGTCAAAGGAATCTTATTAAAAAGCATATGTGCCGTGCAGTACAAAATTTTTTGCCTGTTCTGGGACAGGCAAATGCATCAGGTGATCATAAGTCAGGCTGTTCTTCTACATCTAGCAAATCTTTTGCCAGATCTAAAGAATGCTGTTTATATGAGCATATGAATTATCTGAATACTGGAAGGGGTTATCTGGATAGTGGAAAGATGATCTGGTCACACACTGAATATTTTAACTTGATAGATGAAGATGTAGCTGCATATAGATCATAGAGATCTTCATGTATTTTATTTAAGAAGAAATTCAAAAACTTAAGTCCATAAAATCCTGACATTTTGAAGTTTCTTGAGTTCTTATTTCATCTTTTTTCCCCTCAGTTCATCTAGATTTTGGTTTGAGGGCTCTTGGGGTTTTTTAAATGAGCTGCATTATTACTCGTGTTTCTCCTTTAGCTACCTTCCATACTCAGCACTCACCCATTTGATGTTAGTCATTCTGTACTTTGTGCTTGTTCATTGCTTACTATAGTCAAACCCAGATAGTGATTAAAATAATACCTAGATATCAAATCACTTCTATTTCTACAAGGTTCAGAATCCATCTTAATGATTTTACCTTCCTCTATACTCCAAAACTACAAAAGTTCTGTATTGGCTGTTGGCTTTCTATCAACTTTCTATAAAGGTCCTGCAGGATGTGCACAAGTATTAGTTTCCTCACATGAATCTGGTCTTTATACAAGAATAAAATATTCATCAACTAAATTATTCAAGGAGTAATTGTTGGTATTTGTTGAATAATGTATTCTGTTTGCAATGTCTGAATACTACAAAGGAAAAGGTGAATAAATTATATGACAAAGCAACAAAATCACTGACTTGCATTTGTTGAATAGCATTTTATCTCAGCTAAATATATTTTTAATAGAAACATAGCATAAGACAACAAGAATTTTTCACTTGTTTTTCTTTCTGACAAAGAATATGGATTTAGGTATATATTGTGGTGGTCCTTAACTGTACAACAGAAGATAATGCACAGCTAGAACAACAACATGTTACATGGTGATTTTCAGAGAACACAAAACTCAGTATTTCTTCCCTTCAGAAAACATTTATTTTATTGCTACTAGAAAGCACTCTAGTAAGCGGGCTATAGTAATTGTAAAACAACTTAAGTTCTGCTTATTCAGTATTAGAGTTTATATGTCCTATACATTCAGATGTTTTACTCCCCTTGTTTACTTGCTAGAATCATGTTTTTCACTGCCTGGACAAATATTGTATTACTGAAAAAAATACATGTGTTTTTCATTTAAGGGTAACTCTGAACAATTCCACATGAATAGAAAAGCACAATTTTCAGCACTGAGCTGTATCTTCTAGGAAACTTGTGAACTAGGAAGTCTGGTCTGAGTAAATCGTGGGGACAAACAACATGTGCATGTTGAACAGAACTAAGAGTTGACACCGACTTGAATAACAACAAATGTGATCCCAACAGAAAAAGCCTAGCTGTTCAATTCAAGTTGCTTCCATGTGGGTGAAGGGGATGTTAAAAAAAGAACAACTCTACTTGAAAAAGTTTACATTGCCATTGTGTCT
Source organism: Calyptomena viridis (assembly GCA_013390005.1). NCBI lineage: Eukaryota > Metazoa > Chordata > Aves > Passeriformes > Eurylaimidae > Calyptomena > Calyptomena viridis. The sequence continues at coordinate 51,592 of WEIV01028390.1, read as the reverse complement.
TGATTAATATTCCTTGATGCGCTAACTTCAAAGGGCTGCTAACACCTCCATTTATGCAAAGGAATTTTTGATAGTTCTGGTATGCTGGCCTGCAGCATACCTGTCTCTCTTTTGGTTAAATTACAAGTGAACATCCACATGTACAGAGCATTGGACCAATTGAATCTAGTCAATAAAACTGCAAGATAACCCAGCTTTAACACTTACTGGAAACTAGAACAAGAGAGGATGGTATGGATTCTGTGGGTGATGAACCATTTACAACTTACTGATATTTATGAAAAGACAGTTTTAAAAAATCTTTTCATAGTCACACAATAATTCACACTACATTGACTGTTTCCTGTGAACATAAACCATGGAGTTGAAATGTCGGTGCATGTCTGTGTGGACAAGTAGCGCAAAAAAATTTGTTCCTTTTGATTATTTCTTCATCCATCAATACAGATACTCCCAATATCAGTTTGTTCAGTGTCAGTCAAAGGAGCTTGACGGATTATTTATGGTGCTCAGAAATCAGTAAAACTAGCATAAATAAACATAAATTAAGCACATGCTTACTAAGAGCATTCACTCAAGAAATGGGTTTGAATTAAGTACTCAACTGTTTTGCTATCTGGCCCCTAAATAAAGTAACTGTCATTTCACAGAAAATCATATTCTGATTAGTAAATTTCTGTGTACTTTGGGAGAATTCATCTTTCTTGTAAATATTCCTACCAGTACTGACTGTGTGAATGGAAATGCTACTTCTCTCAGATATGTCTTCCCTGCCCTCACAACACTGCATGAGAACAGCTTACTAATTACTAGGAATGCTGTTCCTGTTGGTGACTTCAGTCTTGATTACCATGAGATTCCAATGCTCTCATAACCCGAGGTGAAGACTTCAGCTGGGGAGAGAAGCATGCAAATATTGCATGCTATAAAAAGAAGAGAAATACTGACAAAAATAAGGCTGACTTGTCACAGAAAAGATTAGGTTTGAAAGCTTTTCATGCAGTCCAGCAGCTTAATCAACTCTTAGTTTCGAGAAAGAGAAAAAATGTACTTTTTTAAAGACAGCTATTTTATTGCTGCTTGCAACACAGAAAAATTTCTGTAAAAGAATATTGCTATCTCCATTATTTGGCACATATGTAGTTTTATGCCATCAGAACTGACTTTCACATCATCTTTTTGATGCAATAAAAGTGTCAATACATGTAACATGCTACCAGGTCAGTATAAAATGGACTTCCTCACTCATGAAAACCATTTTTCTTTTCTTGGACCATTGTGATGAAATAGAAGCTTTTGTTTCATCTTCTTACCTGTTTAATAAATATAAATTTTAATTTTTTACCTTTTTAAATTAAACTTTGATCATAATTTTGTGGAATAAATTCACCAGTATAAAGGTTTCTGAAAATGTAGCTAAAAATTTTCCCTGTATCTTGTGAAACAGTTGGTTTTCTGATATGGTTGAGAGGAATACAGTAAAGACTCTTTTGCTCTTGATTTAAATTGTGGAATTCCAACAGATTGGCTTGTATTTTGCAGTTATAAATGAGTACTAAACATATTCTCGGAAGAAGAATGTGAGTTAGTCATATTGGAAAAGAAAACATAATAAAAACTTATTACTCTGATGAGATTGTGATGAGTGGAGGGAAGAGTCAAAGGAGAAAGATAACAGTNATATGCTAGGTCCCGTAATATGAAAGTAGTCATTTAACTGTGTATTCTTTCTCTCTACTTTGCAACTGCATCTGGTTCTTTAAAAATCTGCATAATATTTACATAATGAGACTCAGACACTAATATACCAGACAATATTTCAGCAAATTTCTTTTCTAAGCAGTAATTATAGAAAAAGAGTGGTAGTTAAAAAAAAAGATAACAGAGAAGTCACTGGTCTATGCTTTGACAAAACATCTGAATAGTCAAACCTATCTCTTGGCTTTTAGTTTGAGCCTTTTCAGCAATACTTATTGGTGACCCATTATCAATATCTGTTATTTGAGTCTCTAGATTATTAATTTTTTTAATAACATGGTAATTAATATTTCTGAAGATCCTGTATGCCAGACTATGCTAGCACAAGTACAATGCTAGTCAGCTTCTGCTAAAGTAGTGTTCATTCTTCGTACACTGACTCCTAGAAGTGGAAAAGTATGCCGAACTAACAAAAATTGCAGGTATTAACACTGTGTCTATGAAGTTCATAGACAGAAGGCTATGGAACCCTACAGAGAAACTTAAAACTCTGCTGGATCTTACACACTTGTATAGAAGAAATGGAAGTATTTTCAACGTTTTTTCTGTCTGCCTCCTGTTGACCTACATTTTTTCCTGGTCATTTCCTGTAAGACACTGTATTTGAAATGGAAGTTTGATATGTTATAAGCATAGTTTTCTACTATATTTTTTACTCATGATCTCATGAAAACCAGGAAAAAGTAGATGGATCAATTTTCAGCAGGAGTTTTATTTATGACATTTTGAGATTTGGTTCTTGATAAAAAAAGAAATTGAATTGGTACAGGCTTGAAATATCTGAGCTGCTACTGTACAGGCAAACTGTGCTCCTCTTAAGGTTAGTCCCAATACAGTACATGTTCAGTAATCTGTGAATGTTCGGCTGATCTAAATGCTGGTATAGCTTCATGGACTGTTTAATCATTGCCTTCAGTCTTCATCACATGACAAATACATTTATATTTGCCCAGCAAAATGCTATCATAATTGTATTCCCTCCAAGTACAAGAATTCTTCTATGATAGTTATTGCTACATTTATTTTCTTTAAAGCACTTATATGAGAGAAATTGTTTGTTAGAACATTTGTCAAATGTGAAAGTGTCATGAATATGCATATAAGCATGTATTCACACAAACACTGATATCACATGAGCCTGTGTGACCTTTATGAAAGATTTCTGTGGGCTGAGAATTGGAAGAGGAAGGAAAGAAAGAGAGTTTTGGCAGAGAAATAGTGAGTATGACTTTCTGCATAAAGTCTACAGGAAAATGAGCAGCTGTTGTGGAGGAAGTAAAGGACAATATGCAAAACGACCACCATGGAAGTTTGCCATGTGATACTTCAAAATTGAGGATCAACCTGCTTATTCATCTGTGTACCTGAATTCAGCAGGAAAGAGAAAGAGCATTTAAGGCACATTGCCTCTTCTTATGTCATCAAATCACAGAATACTCTGACTTGGAAGGGACCCACAAGGATCATTGAATCCAACTCTTAAGTGAATGGCCCATATGGGGATCAAAGAGAACAAAGCTGGTGAATAGTCTGGAGCACAAATCTTATGAAGAACAGCTGAGGGAGACAGGGGTGTTTAGCCTAGAGAAAAGGATGCTCGGGGGGTGCCATATTGCTCTCTACAACTACTTGGAAGAAGGCTGAAGTCAGGTGAAGGTCGATCTTTTCTCCAGGGTAACAAGTGGTAGGACAGAATGAAATGACCTGAAGTTGCACCAGAGCAACTTTAGATTCCATATTAACAAAATTACAACAAAAATCTTGTCAAGCATTGGAACAGGCTGCCCAAAAAGTGATTGAGTCTCCATCCCTGTAGGTATTTAAAAGACCTGTATATGTAGCACTTGTGGCCATGGTTTAGTAGTGGACTTGGCAGTGCAGGGTTAATGGTTGGACTTGATGACCTTAAAGTTCTTTTCCAACCTCAATGACTCTATGACTGACCAGTACCACTATTTGAATACCACGATAGTTAGGAATGCTGGTTTTACTGGCCACATACAGATCAGGTCCTCAGCAATAATATTGTATGGAGTAGGATAGTGGAGGAAGATGAACAGAGAAGACAGAGTACAGTGGCACAGGAGTATTAGCCTTATATATCACCCTGATGACAGAAGGACTTTCAAGACAATGCTCATTCTGAATGTTGTTATCTGAAGAGTAATCGGAGTTTTTGAACCATAGCAGAGAAACTGTGATTCAAGCAGAAGCAGGTAGAGAAGAAAATGTCTGATAGGCAAAGGAAAAAATATTTTCCTGAGGACATAAAAAAGTCATGTTTTGTCATGGTCCATTTTGTCCATGAACAGGACAATATACTCTGTAAATTAAACTCTATCTTATGAGCTCATTAGAAAACAAATAAACATGATAACCAAGGGCTCAATCCACTTTGAACAAACTTGTCTACCACATGAATTCACTAATTCATCTCTTAATGGGGTTTCTAACTCTCATAAGTTCCCTAAAGCATAACTTTCATTTTTCAACTTGTAATTTGTGTACCTATGAGCAAAATAATTTCTTACCTGATGGTAAGAGTGATGCTTTTTTCTCCCCTGTTGCTGTACAGGTATCCCCTCTTATCACATCAGGAAGCACAAAAGCCTCAGCAGTCCAGCTACTGTTGGATCCACTTTAAAAACTTTTAGGGTAAGCAGATGCATTTACAACTTTCGGCTTGTAGGCTCACTTATACCATTTCCATTAGTTAGCAAATTCTGAAAAAAAACCCTGCCAGCCAGTGTACAAGGATTACAGCTGCAGAGGACAGTAAGTTGCAGTGATAATGGCTGTGTAATGACCATTAGCCCTTTCTGGCCACTGTGTCCTCACTACATGATGCCCTCACTTTGACCTAAAGGAGCTGCTCTCAGCACACATCAGGCCCTCACACGAGTTGTGTGTTTAGCCAAAATCTGAGCAGGAGATGAGTCAGCAGTCACAGTGACAACATGTAACTATGCCCTTAACCATATGTTCTTGTGATACGTCTGCAAAATGCAGGTGAAATAGGAAAAGTCTGTTCAAACTGAACTGGGTGACTATAGTGGACGACTGTAGGAATAAAGTCTTCAGTGAAGGGAAATGTTCATTTCCAGCATTTATTCATAGAGCTGCATATATTTACATACATTCAATCACTATAAACTTAGAATTTTGAAAGGGGATCTGAGGGAAAAAAAATTAAGTGCACTCTAATGCAATTACTTTGAGTAAATGTATGAAGAAAAAGATAAAATTTAAGAATATCTAAATGCTTTCTCATTCACTTGGGGAAGGAATCACACATTTCGATAATGATTTTGTACATATAATTAAAAAGAGAGAGTCAAAAAAGATAAAAGGAAAAAAAGAGAATAAAAAAAGAGAGGAAGAGGAAAGGAAAGAGGAAAGATTTACAGTGCTTTCCTGTTTCATAGTCCTGGTTATCACCTTGTTACAATCTTGATTGCTCCCATGCTCCTTAGACAACTACTGCTCACAAAAATAGCTAAGATCTCTGCCTCATAAAAATTCTACCAATCAAGGACTGAAAGAATGAAATGAGTTCTGGCTGGAACTTCCAGTAAATTTCCTCTGAAAGCCACTTTTACGACCACAATTTCAACACACTCATGGATACTTTAGGTACTTTAGGTACCAATTTTTAGTATGGTATAAGCATAGAAGAAGGTGCAGCCTTTGTTTCAGAAATGGATCATAGTATTAGTAAGTGCATCCTGAAAACTTTGGAAAAATGGCCATTAACTGGTCCATAAGAGGGCCCAGACCTTAAAAATCCTGAATTGCTTTCAGAAAGATGAAATGGTAGAATACCTTTTATTTATAATTCTTGGTTATTTTCAAAATCCATTCCCATTTCTGGTTGTTAAGGATTAAGTCCTGATAATTTCTGAAAATCCTGGAGTAGTTAATCAATCACATAAACCAGTGTTGACCAATTGCTTCAAATGGCTCTCACAAAACCCTTGTTTCACAGGTTCATTTGACATTTTGTTTGCAACAAATGAGTAAATGAAGACTACCATCTCTATGGACAGTAGCTTTAAAGTGAAAAGATAATGCTGAGGGGAATGACTGATTTGTAGGCTACTTTTTCTGTCATAGGGAACAAAGTAAAATCTACATATTGTCAGTCATGTTGATTGAGGGTTAATTTGCCTGAGATTTTTCAACAGACGACAGGAAACATGAAAGGCATGTAAGTAAAACCTCAGCACATCATATGCACAAGACTTCATTGTATATGCTTATGAGTACAACTTACCTCTGACCTCAAAGGGATGTGGGAAGCAGAACATCTTTCACTTGATCTTTGCAGTATATCTCATAGTATCTCCAAGTTGTGTGCTACAGTTGACATGATGGAGGGAAGGGGTGCCACCCAGAGGGACACTGAGAGACTTGAAAGGTGGGCCTGTGAGAACCTCATGAAGTTCAGTGGAGTGCAAGGTCAGAGAAATCCCAAGCACAAATACAGTCTATGTGAAGAATGGATTGAGTGCAGCCATGAGAAAAAAAGATTGAGGCTATTGGTTGACAAGATGCTCAGCATGACCTGACAATGCGTGCCTGTAGCCCAGAAAGGCAAATGTATCCTGGGCTGCATCAGAAGACACATGGCCGGCAGGCTGAGGGAGGGAATCCTCCCCACCTCTGCTCTGCTCTCATGAGACCCCAGCTGGAATTCTGTGTCCAGCTCCGGGTCCCTCAACATAAGAAGGATGTGGATCTGCTGGAGCAAGTCCAGAGGAGGGCCACAGAGATGATTCAAGGGCTGGAGTATTTCTTCTATAAGAAATAGAGTTGGAGTTGCTTACCCTGGATAAGAGGCACCTCCAGGGAGATATTTTAGCAGCCTTCCAGTACTTAAAGCAGCTACAAGAAAGCTGGAGAGTGATTTTTGACAAGGCCTATAGTGATAGCCTATAGTAATGCTATAGTGATAGCATTACAAGAGGTAATGGCTTTAAACTGAGACTAGATTTAGATTAGATATTCTTTAGTGTAAGGGTGATGATGCATTGGAACAGGTTGACTAGAGAAGCTATGGACACCCCATCCCTGAAAATGTTAAAAACCAGGCTGAACATGTCTCTGAGCAACCTGGTCTAGTGGAAGGGGTCCCTGCCCACAGCTGGGGGCCTGGAACTAGATGATCTTTATAGTACCCTTAAAACCAAATCATTCTTTGATTCCATGAGTCTGTGAGCAATGTGCTTTAGCAGTGAAGTCATGTGGGTTCAACATCAGGTGCAGCCTTTCCAAACTTTCTAGCTATCACATGGAGGTGGTCTCAGGGGTCTGCAATCGCTTCCTCTGCTCCTGAGGGTTTTGCCGCTAGCATTCAGAGTAGGTTCTGAGATTGTGAAACTGTGCAATCTTGCATAAGCACATGGCTCATGTTCCTAACCTGAACTATTCTCTGAAAATCTCTCTCACTCTCAGGTTACTACAGGGAGCAATTAGGAGCCAGATAATCTGCTGGACTGTAATAATTTCTTAAAACAGAATTGCATAAAATTAAAAGTCAAAGAATTATCCCTTAGAAATATTTCCTCTTAAGCACACATGAAACTGATTAAAACTAACTTCAGAAAACAACCTCTTTATTTTTAATAGCTGTAAAAAAAAAAAAACCAAAAAAAAAAAAAATGGAGTCAGATGCCCAAAAAGTCCAAGTGATTCACTTAATAGACCTTGGAAGATTTGTTAACACTTTTGGCAGATAGGAAGAAAACTCTCTGTTCAGCAGAAAAACCTGATTTTTTTGAAAGATGAATATCAGTATTCATCCAATATTATTCCATGGTTTAATTTGTTTGGGTTTGAAGATCAAATGCAAATTATTATGTTTCCTGAAAAACAAATCAGTCAAAGTTTTTCATACTTCTACCATGAATTTAGAAAGGACATAAAGCTTTCTATATCAAAGCTTTTATGTTGGTCATCAACTACTCAGTCTTAGCAGGAAACATATGTAGGGATGTAATTTCCATTAGATGACTATTTCAATACTTCTTAGGTCTTTCAGTTAAATATGTATTATTGGTCTATCATCTGGCCTAGATATAATGCTGAATATCTTAGTCAGATGAACAGATTCTTAGTTAATATCAAGGTTTTTCTCTGGTTTAGTGTAAGTAAGAAATACTTTTAGTCATGTTTCTTCTGCCACATAAACCATTGCAAGTTTTAAATTCTTCATGCTGTGAAAACTGGTTATGGTACAGTTTCTATAAATTACATCCATCCAAACATCAGTTCTTTTAAACATACTAAATTAATAAGAAAACAGGTCATGAGTAAATATCATTGCAGAGAAAAAAAAACTGTTTTGTTGCAACCAGTAAATATACAAAAACTTTCATCAGTATGAATATTACACTATGTCCAAGGCTAAGAAAAAGGAAAAAAAGTAAATCATATTTAGTAATCATTGTTTGTTCAAAATTGATCTCTAGACCACATAGTATATATAAGACATTGTGTACATATACTCATTTCGAAGCTTGGTGTAAACAGTGGCATTTCAGATATCAGTACATTGAAACCACTAGAAATTCTGGGTAAGTTCAAAGAAAATACTGAATATGTAATTGTAAAACTTTTGTAAAGTTTCTTCATTCCAGTGATAATTGAATCTGCTGCAACAGACTAAAGGAGGTAAAAAAAAAAAAAGAAAAAAAAAGGTAGTTTAATGCTTGTGGCTAAAAATTACAGTTTGAAATAAATATCACTTATTTTCAGTGCAATGAGAACCATGTCCATGGGAATCCTTCTGACTTCCACTTAGAATTCTATAGAATTGGAAGCAACTCTTGGGAGATTATCCCTGTCTTATGGTTCAGGGAATTCCCACATAGCCATGAAGGAAGAGATAAGAATTTCTTGCAAATGTAAATAAGGTTTTCAGTATGCTTTGAAAATATTTATATTTCTTCGGAATTTAATAAGCTTTTCAGAGTGGTAAAAAGAAAATTATATATTTAGTGAAAACAGGAAAAAAAACGAAAAAGGGAAAGTTAATTGTAATATACTCCAATAAGAGAATTAGAATTAATGTTTGGATTCCTTATGTAGTCAAAATTGTTGCCTGTTCCAGTATGTGAGAAACAAAGGTCACAAGATTTATACCTTTGAATTAGATTCTGTGCAATTCTGTGTATATATGAATTAATTCAATATCCACATTTTAAGAGAATTAATTGTTCAATATGAACTATAAGAGGTAAAACTATTCTGAACATAGAACATGTTTTTTTGATACCTCCAGAAAAAAAACAGAATTCAGTGAAGAAGATTTTTACCTGAATGCTAGAAATATGTCTGAGTGCTTAGTGTGTAAGTGCCTTTTAATGGAAAACTGACAAAGAGACAGTTCCAAATTTGATACTGAACTGGAACAAATGCAGGAGATGCAGACAGAATTCTGCAAGTAGTGGAATGAGACAAACTGTACGAATACTTGTAGGATACTTCTGGATTACTTGTTAAAATATTTCTTCTTGTTATCAAAGTCCAGTACCAGATAAAGGAATAAGACTCGCAGCTTCTCAGTTTTTCTTGCTGTTTATTAAGTTCCTATCACAACTTCAGCATGTCACCCTAACCTGGGTTTAACACACCAGAGCGTGTGCTGCGAAAGAGCATGTGCTGCAAAGCCGTAGAATGGCAACTGCTTCTAAGTTTTAAGGACTCTAATAACCAATGATATGATACTATATATCATGTTTACAATTCTGTACCAGTAATCCTAACTTGTTACCAGCACGTTATTTCTTCCTCAAATCTATTCTACCAATGTCTGTGTGCCAGCTCTACTGCAGTACAAAGGGCAAGAAGAAGAAAGAACTCAAGGCAACACCCAAAATCCTATCTTGTCTTCTTTTATATCTATACTACAAAACCTAAAACTGTAAGTTTCACTTCTGTGACAAACTAAACCATGATCTAAATTATTTTTGTTGCTTTTGCTTCTTCCATCAATGTTGGAAGGCTTTCGCAGGGACACAGATCAAAAACTGTATCTTCCTGGGTTCTCTGCGAGGGTCCCAGACCCTCCAGGGCAATTTGAGGTGTAGTCTTGATATCCTGGACTCCAACAACAAACAATGAGACAAGATAATTTTTTCTGCAAATGCTGATATCTGTTATGATTACCAACATGTGCCAACAGCGAAGATGTGAGATTGCAAGAAGTGAAATCTTGACACAGATTTTGAAATACTCTGTAGTTGTGTGTGAAATTATTCCTGAATAGACAATTATGGATAAGCTATTATAGAACTTAGGTTGTTTTCATGGACATGTCAGAGGTAAATTGACTCCAATTTTGACTAACAGAAAGCTAACAGCTAATGGGATAGCAATTTCTCTGGGCCATATGGGCAAATGAATATTTTCTAATTTCATTCCATGAATATTATCTGTTCCTTTTCATACGACCACATTGTGTTATAATTATTAGTGCTACTTCTGGATGAAATAAACAAAATATGATTATTAGAATGTTAAATGAGAAAGAAAGACAATGGTACCCTCTCTGCAATGGAAATTATGCCAATTAATCAGAAAGGATTGTCACACACGTTTTCAAAATACATTTTCTGTGAAACATTGCAAACTGGGAGCCAGGTGTTTTGGTGTGCATTCAGGTGGATTATTCTGGAGAAGTTAAAACTGGACTCCATTTCAGGGAAAGGTATTTTCTCATTTGATATAGCCAGTTAAACAATGAGAAACCATTTTTGTGTGCTTTTCTGCCCAGCCTACAGCTTATTTAGAAACTCCTTGCCAGATGATTATTCTTTTTTCCTGTGGAATGAACCACCGTGAACTATAATGGCTAATGAACAACAACATTGAAAAAAGGTAGTGCTATGAAGCCTATAAAGACACCAGATGGAATATCATAAATAGCTATTTGGGAGACAAATTTTGAAGAAGATAGTCACTAAGTGCCAGGTACTCCATAGGGTGATATAAACCAGCATGAGTCCCAGTATAATGTAAAAATATAGGAAAGCAAAGGGAGTGTTGTACAAAAGTATTTATGCACTTGCTTAAATCTCATTGGCTTTGGTAGTAAATGATTAAAACCTTCTTAAGAAGACGATATTATTAATATATTTAAAATTTAGCTTGTACTTAAAGGCTTTGAAGTGTCTAGAGAAGCCTTGGGAAACCCTCATTGTCAAGATGCCTGGCCTGTTCAAAACAGTGCTATTAAGACTCCTAGTTAAAGATAATCAAGATCTCATATAAGTAACCTGATTACAAATGCATCAGGAGTACATTTGTAATAACACATCCATCTTCAAGGAAATTCCAAATTATATTTAAAAATTGGATTGCATTTAAGCTTCACTTTAAAAGAAGAATAAGTTTTAGAGAGTAACAAAAGTTATGTTCAGCAAAAAAATAATTTATTCACCCTCTACTTAGCCACCTCTTATATGCCTAAATAATTTAAACTACTTATAAATGAGAATGTCTTCTGTGTATACTTCAATTATTGCTTTTAGTAAATTTTCTCTCTTTTTTCATGTAGCACACTGCATATGCTCAATATGTCTCCAGTGCCTATTATCACTGTTCTTGTATAATAAACTTCTTATCTGTGAGAATATGACCTTGACACTGTGGGAAAAAAAAAACCCCTTTTAAAGAATGGCTCAATTAAAATCTAATACCTCTGCTTAGGATTTGATTTCATTACTATTCATAAGACCTTGCAACATTATTTGAGTCATGAGTTCTCATGCAACTCGAATACTCGTTTCAAAAGGAGTCATTACAAAAATAATTTTTATTCTTCTCCCTGCCCTATTGATTTTCAGTCACCATGGTACTTTCTTTGTTGACTTTGCAGAGGTCTATGTTGAAGGTTCATGGCATTGTTATGATAATAATTGTCGATTGGGGTCCATTTGGAACAGATAAATTTAAATGCAAGGTAGGTAGAGATGGGTAGTAATAAAGATGCAAATCACAGAATGACTTGGGTAGAAAGGGACCTTAAACAGAATCTAGTTCCAACCCTCTGCCATGGGCAGGGACATCTTCCTCTAGACCAGGTTGCTCAAATCCCCATCCATCCTGGAACACTTCCAAGGATGGAGCATCCACAACTTCTCTGGGCAACGTGTGCCAGTGCCTCACAACCCTCAAAGGGAAGAATTTCTTCCTAACCTCTAATCTAAATCTCTCCTCTTCTGGTTTAAAACAATACGCCCTTGTCCTATCACTATCAACCCAAGCAAAAAGTTGCTCTCCCTCTGCTTTTTAAGCCCTCAATAAGTACTGGTAGGCCCCAATCAGGTGACCCTGTGACTTCTCTCCCCAGTGCAACAAGGAATGTAGTAAAATCTACAGGATTGTCACTCAGGATTGCGAAGTTGCACATCCAAAAATGAACTTTGGATGTGTCATTTAACTTGAATGTCTGTTTTCCCATGTATAATTGAGAAAAATTTTCTACCTTGTAGGGGATTATGGTTCTCAATCAGTTAATTTTGTAAACTGTTCTAAAATGGTCAGACAAACAGCCTCACACATATAAAGTGGAAAGTAGCATTTAACTGAGCCTTAAGCTTGTTGTCAGCCTTGTTGGATTTGCATTGGTACAGATATTTGTATTTCTGAAAAAATCTCTTTCTTGGATCTAAATTTCTCTTTTCTTAATCAGTGAATATATTTCCTGTCTTCTCCCTTTCTGATTTCAAATCATCAAGCTTTAAAAAAATCAGGAAAGTCATTTAGCAAAACAAGGTCAAAAATTTGAATTTACTGAAAACTTCAAATATCTAACCAATACGATGTGAACAAAGTCACATTAAAAAAAAAAGCAAATAAAATCATCTGCAAATTTTAGGCCAAGAATAGGGAGCAAAACAGAGAAGGAATACACACTGAAGACAAATATCAACTTTAACAATGATATTATGTGTAAACTGAGCATCTACTCTGAATGCAAAAAGTCAAATTAACATCAGAAAAATCTGACAAATCAGAAGGTGGTTCAGATAAAGTAATGGCAAAATGGAAGCTGTCAGAAATCAAGTTGAAATACAACCTGAGTTCAGAATGTGAACATGATTAATAAAGATTTTTAGCATTATGTAGAAAAGAAACAAGTAAAAAGTTTTCTGTATGGTGTAAACCTTAAATAAATACCTTGTCTTTCATTGAAAAGGAGGATGTTTGTTCCTACAAAGGAAGGTATGCAGAGGTTGCACAATTGAGATAAATGTGTTAAGAAGAATATTATAATCTGAATTACTACACCCAAGGTAAACTAAATTTCAAGTGCAAATTTTAAAATAGATAAACCCCATTGCACAATTCTGGGATAAGTAGTACACTGGATAAATTGTAAAATTTGTATCAACATTCTTCATGCTGAGTCTATAACACTCTATTTGAGAACTACATATATGATAAGTATTTACAAAGGGCAGTAAATAAGTTAGGGACTAAGATTCTAACCTACCTCAGACATGGAAAATTAGCAGGTTTAATGCGAAAGAATAATTAGAAATATTGAGATATATAGAAAGGTTAAAAATGCAATGCTGAGGAACACGACAGTCTGACATGATAGCTTTTGCTTTTTAAAAATAATTGATTTTCTAGACAAAGAAATTGAAAAATATCTATAATATTTTCAGCCAAGCAGAGGAAATTGATGCTGTACAATGGATTACTTGTTAAACTGGTTTAGAGCAGTAGAAATTGAATGGAGAACTAGGAACAGATTAAAGGGGAAATTATAAAAAGTTGTTCAGAAATAAAAAAAGGTGATGTGTTTTTTGCCTCACAGAACAGTCTTGATATCAAACTTAGCTGGTATCTGCTTTAATAACTTTGCATAAGAATGTGTTATTAAACTGAGCATATGACATCTTTAGAAGGCACAAGCAGTGCAGAAGATGAGAAATAAACCACAGAAAACATGCAAAGACCCAAAAGGCTGAAATAAGGTATGTCCTAAAATGATAATGTAAGAAATCCTGGTAAGTTTACCTACTACTAACAAGAATTACCACCATGAACAGTATTCGTTGGGTGAAGATGATGCTGTTAGTTGAAGTTGCTGCCTGTTTGATGTACACCATCAATCTGATGTAAAAATACACAGTACAAATGAAAACTTATAATGTATCAGTCAGGGGATATTTAGTGATAGCAGGCAAGTGTTCAAGCAGAGAACAGCCAAGACTTTCTCTTTGTCTCACTGTGTATGATTCATCATCAAGAAACAGGAACTCAGTGAAAGAAGTATGGAGAAGAACTTGAAGAATGATCAAAGCAGAAAAAGTAAAATAGAAGAGAATGGCTTGTTTAGCAAATCAGACACTTAAGGCCTTAAGATTTTTGAATGTGAAGGCAGGAGATGCTCAACAGTGACCCAAGCAGCCCAGACTTATCCCCTGTCTTTATTCCTTTGCACTCTTCATATGTAATTGTGGTCTGTGTAGCTGTTTCTGACATAATAAAAAACAGTTTTCACCTCTGCCTTAAGCTTTGGAATCATTGAGCCACTTTTCTTTCTTCTTGCTACTGAAAAATATCAGAAAAATAAGAAAAAGTCTAATCATCAGACTGCCCAGCAGAATTAGGAATTAACTGGATGATAATGTGATTTGCATATGTGAGGTGACACATAAGGTCACAAAAGGAGAGATAAGCTCTTGATGGTTCCTGGAAGACCCCAGCATCTGGGGAGACATTCTCAGAAACTGATAAGCCTTGGTGTAAAGCAGGATTGATCAAAGAATGGGGTGAGATGGAATTCTCACAGCCTTTCTTCTAAGACTCCTGGAGGCCTGAAGCCAGACATGGTCTTTGAGCCTCTGTCTCCATCTTTGTCTGTCCCAAACAATAGTTTAACACACCCAAAATATTTGTTTATTTGCCTGACTTATCACTCAGACTTGTCTTAAGAGGAAAAAAGATATAAAAGAGATTTGAATCTAAAGAGAAACTGGATAGACGTTCCATCCATGTTTGCGAGGGTAACTGATGAATGCATCTCTCCTTCCGCTCTGCTTGAACATCTCCGGGTGAGAGATCATGAACTAGTGTTGCTTTCTTTTCTTTTTATATTTAATACTATGTTTTGCTATAGGAGAGTGTATCACTGTTAATTTTTGTTTTATTGTTGAGTGTGTTTCACTGTATTGTTAGGTTTGTTGTGCTGTTCTGTTAAGTCCTAAGGTTTTGGGTATTTTGCTACACTTAAAATACTTCTAATTACCCTGTTCTAGTATAGAAGGTTTTGTTATTGAGTTGCTTGGTGTCCACTTGTGTAGCTTGCTAGAACATAGCCTTCATAGCCACAGTATATTTTTCTAGTTAAAATGTTATCAAAGATATATCAAATCCTCTTAAATTGTCATGATTGGGTATTAAAAAACTTGTTATTTCGTGAACTAATCAGAGTCAGTCCATGATATTACAGTGCTGGTAGTTCTTGACAGCGAAATAACTCACAGGGGCTCTTTGAGGGGCCTCACTCTCTCTTGGTATTATAGTGAAGTCCTGGAAAAATTTCCTGTCCTAATTCAGTGAATCTGTTAGTGAAAGGTCTTAATTAAGCAGACCCCTAACAGACTGGTTTAGACATCTTTCTGAGGGGTGGGAGATAGAATAGCCCAAAATTATATATTAATACCCACAGGACAGAAATCCTCTTTTTTTTCTGTTCCCCTTCATGTGATGGCTTTTTTTTTTTTTTTTTGGTAAGCTTATTCTTCATGGTATTAAAGAGATTGTTCAGTACATTGCTTAGGAACTTGAGTATCTCACGATCTCTGTCAGATTTCAAGTTGCATAAGGCACAATGGATAAAGATGTCTGACTGACATTTATTTCTCCATACATTATAACATTATTAATTGCAAAATTAACATGAAAAACTAAATGTCTGTGAAATAGTTTTTCTTAATTTGAAGGGCCGTAACACTGAAATACTCTTCCTGAATGATCCTTTGAGTTTAGCTAGGATTAATGTTGTCAGGATTATCATCTGATTGATAGTTGGACACTACCCATTTCTGTTATTTCACTGGCGTTACTTCATTTTGGGTTCAGTGGCACTTGCATAAAGTGAAGAGTTTAAAATTACTTCTGGTGCCTCAGCAAAAGAAAGGTCAATAAGCCGCTGAGGAAGAAAATGTACAAGTCAAACCTGCTCCAATATACATTGAAATGTCTAGAAACAAATGGAAAGAACAATTTTAGCTAATGACAACAGTTTCAGCAGTGGAAAAAATAACTTAATTTTTTGAAGTAAACAGCTGAAAAGCTTCTGCTTCCCAAAGAGCATTCAGTGCAGCTTGTCTGGAAAAAAACTGCCTATCCTAAGCAATCCACTTTTAAGTCTCTACAGAAGAGTCCTTTTCCAATGAGCACTAGGTAGTATCACTACTACATGAAGGGGCAACACCGAACTATTTGCTTGATTATTTCAGATGGGTCAGTGATTGGAGTTTCCTTTTTGGATCATGTGCAAACCCAACAAACTGCATCTTAGTATCTACTGACTCAGTGAGAAGGTTGTTACAACCTCGAAAGATCTCAGTCCTTAGGAATAATATTGCTGCCAACTTAGAGGAGATAAAAGAGGAAATAAAAAAAGAGTTTTGTGTTTTCTTGATATTCTCTAAAACTAACCATGAAATTCCACAGAGCAAGATTCTTAACATATATAACACTTGTAGAGTTTTAATAATTATATTTTTGCCTGCAGTAGTGACATAATACTATATCATATTTATGGATTTTAACTTCATATTCATATTCTTCATTAATTTTTATGCAGTCTTGGGTTAATTAATCTAAACCTCTATTTACATATTACAGAACTATCATAATTTTATATCTTTCAAATCACAGAGGATTTTTTCTAACATGGTGGGAGATTGCCTGTAATGAAAAAGCTGACAGTACTAAAAGTACGTACAGAATTGTTTAAAATAAACTTTAGAATGCTTTAAATCCTCCAATATTCAGTGCTCTAAATCATTAAAAAATTGAGCTGATGTGTCTCTTTCTGAAAAAAAAAACAAGTAGGATGAACCTCCCTCATTTTTTCATTCAAATTTCATGTTTGGATTTGGGGTTTTTTTTGTTTCTTCAGTGGTGAGAAAAAATATGTCTATTTGCAAAATCCTCAAAGCATCTCGCTCTGTATCTCTTTTTTAAATCTAACATCCTGTTGCCGTTTAAAAGGAGAGAGTGGAAGTGAATTAAAGTTAATTCAATATTAAATTTTCAATACTCGTCTGAGTATAAAGATAGAGAAAACTTTTATTAAAACAGAAAATAAAAAAAATATATGTTATACATTAAGAACACCCTTATGTTAAAAAACACCCTTATCAAACAATATAAAAACCAGAAAATTAAACTAAGTATCTGAAGGCAGGCAGGGGAAGACAAAAGGGATGGGGTGAGTTTCTTTGGCCAAACCAGAAGCCTGTGTGATGCAGGGAAAGGATCCGAGTTGGCTCCTGAGGCTCTCTGATGTTAGGAAAACAGTCCCTGGTATCCCAGCTTCAGCTACCGCGTGGTCCAAAATGGTGCCATCGGGTTCTCAAGCAGCAGCAATCCTCCCGGCAGCTCAGCATGGCAAAAAACAAGAAATGACGTCTTGGCTTCACCGTTTTATATATTTTTGTCCTGGGCCAGCATACTTTGCAGTCCGCATGCATGTAAGTCTTTTTCCCACGCTTTTCCTGCCCTAGAAGGTGTAGCCTACTGGTCCATTGGTCCATCTTCTCCCCGCCTACTTCCGGTCCCAAATCGCGAGAGGTTTTTTTGTATTTCACCAAATTTGCTCTGGTCCAAAAAATGGCAACTGCCCTCCCTCAACCTGGACACCCCGCACCTCCCCACCAATACAGCGGCAGTGGCCCGGGGGACCACGGCCGCGGGATCCGTGCCACGGCCACGGCACTCCCGAGTGCCACGAGAGGATGGTGAGCAAGCCACCACATACCATCGTACCACACGCCATGGTTTTCAGGTTTATATTTTTTACTGAATAATTCAAGTGAAAGTCAATCTGTGTTTCAAGATGTTAGGCAAGCCAAATGTTTTCAAGTTCCTGACTTCTTCCCACACAATTCTCGTATTTCTATCATTCAGTGCCATCAGCAGACTGTACTCTGGGGACTGGCTATGTAAGCCTGAAGCCAGTCTGCAAAGATAAATCCACACCATGCTGATCAGTGCTGAGGGTAGAAAACAGTTTGCCAATCTGCAACAAAGCTGAGGCAGCTATTTTTCTGGTTTGGTAAAAGACACTTGAAGGTAGACAAGGAACTGTTTTCAAAAAAAGAAACAGAGAAGGAAAGACAGCTATGAACAATTTCAGAACAAGGGATTAACTCTTTGAGAACTGTGTGTGAAATTTTGGTCTTGTAAAAATTAAGTAAATAAAAGGATAGAAGGAACAGTCATTCCATCAACAGCACAAAAATGCAGGGAGTAAAACACTTAACTCTATATACCAGATTAGTAGTTTGTAAATTAAAATAGTCAGAATCTACCTGAAGTTGATGTTATAATAATTAGTATGAAAATAAGACTCACTGAAACAGAAGAGTACAGTAGTTTAAAGCTAGTTTGGTGCTGCCAGAAGTCACCTTGTGACACCAGCCCCCTGCCCAGAGTTAAGCATCCTCCCTCCCTACTCTGTGACTCTGGGGAAAATGGAACCCACCAGCAAGGGATAGTGATGAGTGACAAGTGGCTGTCTATGGTCTCACAGGGAGTTTCCACTCTGCACAGCCATAGGGGTTTGCATAGAGTAGCACAGGCACACTGGATCACCCACATGTCCCATGAGAGGGGAATTCGAGAAGGAATTGTACTCCCCAAAGAGAGGGATGATGGAAACACACATGGCCTGTGAGGGGGACTTGGTTGTGGGTGTGAACTGTTTGGATAACTGTGTAAATGAATATGAGCATATGTGATTGTATATTTTTGAGTTAGTTATAAAAGGATGTTTAGAAAATAGTCTACATATGTTAACCTTTTGTAAGTGTGTAGTATTATGGCTTATGTGTTGTACTGCCTATATTGATCCTGAATGTACGGTTCACTGATTGCCCATTAATTACATGCCATTAATACTTCTATTAATTGCTTCAATCCTCATCTGATATGGACAATATGAATTTTTCTCTGTGACATAGGTATAAGGGCATATAGTCTTCATTAATTTAGCTAGGCGTGCAAAAATGTATATATGTGATCCTGACTGAAATAAATATCCATTCTACATTTTATTTGAAGGGAAACATTGCCAGAGTGATTAATTTCTTCCTAATTATATCATTACTTTGCTATGCAATATAAGTAAAACAATTCTTGAAGCCAGAAATAATTTTTTGGATATAATTAATTGACCTAGTACCTAAGATTGAATCAAGTAATTTTTTATTGACTATAAATCAAATATGTGCTCTAATGACCCTTAGCTTTTCATGGCTAGGATCTCACAATCCTACACTCTAATGAAGAATCAATGCCATTGCTTTTAAAATCTCTTTCCCTCTTTTCAGAGGACAAAAAATGAATGAATTTTTAGGACCTACACTTTTCTCTTAAAGTTTGCTAAAAGGAAAGTATTTATAGAGGGTCAGTAATCCTTTAAAGCTCTGAAGAAAAGCCCTTCTTAAGTTGTTTATGCAATATTTTTATCATCAAGCTTTACACACCACACTCATCCAACTGCAATGTTTGATGCCGATCCCATAAAATCCATGTGGATAGACAGATGTACCCACTAGACACCTGAAAGCCACTCTGAAGAAAGACACACTGTAGCCACTCTTCCTTTAAGAAGTTGTATGATCTGAATACTGAGTCCTGATTGAGTGAGGGAAGTCTGAATGGCCACCTTCATGGTCGTCTGTAGCAGTATCTAAATTTGTGGAGCACTGCTTGTTACTGAGTCAATGTAAAATCTTATCCTGTACAGGGTTAAATGCACAATTTCTTCTGTTAAAAAGGCTGGAGAACAAGAAGCAGCAAAAAGTTAACACATTGGTGATATCAGGGAAGATAAGCAAAGTGATGGTATGAGATATAGCAAGTGGAACCATGTTAGGATACACATGGAAAAGATGCTGAGATACTCAGAGAACTGAAGCCTTGGATCTGCATATGTGGAGATCAACTCCACATTTGTTTTACCTCTAACAGGCTCTTTCTCCATTTGTAGATCAGCTGCTGAGAAAATATGTCTTTTTGAAAGGGTTCTGGGTTTCAGGAATATACATGTTCTTGGTCCCAGGAGTCAGAGAAGAAACTGGGAATGCTTATCTCTTTCCTTTTGCAAGGATTTATTCACCTTCTAAATCACCACAATACACCAGCTTTCTTACTTCTAGTTCTTCTGCATATGAGTAAGAAACTACTATAGCTGGTAGAACACATATAGCTGCTGATGCTGAGACATAATGGCATAGAAAATTAAGTTTGGTATTAAATGATATACCCAGGGAAAAATCAAAAAGCGAGTATGTAAGACCAGCTGCAGTTCAACTGGAAAGTCCCTCAGGCCAAGCTCAGGACCAATGGTTCTGGGGAAATAAGTGCATTTAACAGAAATTTGTAGGATAATGGATGGATAAGTGCTGCAGATGGAGTGATGCACTTCATTTGAGAGACAGAAGCAATAACATGTTTATTGATATAAACCAGCAATTTTATAAAGTTTGATAGTAAGAGCAACAGCGATTTAGCAAAATTCAGTGACAAGGTATGCTTGATTACGTAATGCTTAAAGTCAGACAAAATTGTCAGGGAGACTCTGATCCTGAGGATCAGAAAGACCCCCTTTGTGTTCTAAACTCAGAGGGGAGTTTAGGTGCATCTGGATTCAGTCTTAGTCTCAGCCTTGGTCTGTGGTTTATATCTAAAGTATTGCATGTGCACAATCAGTCCTTTATATCACTTAGCTAAGACTACAAAGTTACATCCCACTTATTCCCAGTTCACTTATGGATTATCTGATTTGACAAGAATTCTCTCATCCTCAATGAGTAACTTTAAGATGTGTCCCTACTCGAGGGGAAATCCTGGTGTGCATCCTGCTGACAGGCAGGGGAGCTGAATGAGCACTAGGCTTTCCACAATTTATGGAGTAAAATATTTGACTCTTAGACATATTTGCATACCAACTACAGACTTTAACCTCTTCCAAATTTGCCTTGAGTCAGACCTTGTCCTGCTCTGTGCATAGGTGGCTGCTCCTCTCAGATTAGCCCTTAACTGTTGTGTGGTTATCTGTGTTCCCTGAACCCACTTCGAGCTGGAGGCACGCGTCATGACCAGATATATTCATTATGACTGACCCTGACCAACACCAAGCCCACGGTACATGGGTACAAGTTGCAGGATTCCTGAGAGAAATTGGCATACTCTGACTGTGGAGCACATTTGGATTTCTCCCTTCTCCCTTGTCCTATTTCTTCCATACAGTCAGTTATGTGGGATTTTTTGTTCTCTGAGGGAAGATTAGAATGCAATTTATGAACTCCTGAAGACTGGCTACTCCTCATGCTAAGTAAACTAGCAGAAAGCTTGTGGTTGAAACCAAATATTTGTTAATACTGATTATTTTTTCATCATAGAGAAACTTATTGACTTCCAGAAAAATTCATGTTCAAAAAGCTGTACAAACTGGGATCTGTTTATTAGAGGTGCATTTGGAATAGGTATAAGTCAAAAATATTGCATCCAGCGAGTTCTGCTGAAGGACATGGAGTATCTATAAATTGTCATACATCTCCTGCATAGAACATTTCTACACCTACATACTTGCCATTGAAAAGATAGAAATTGAAGTTTCTGGAAGCATTGGATGCATTCAATGGTAATCATAGTAATAATGTGATATTAAAGTGACTACAAACTACCTTATTCACAGTGACTGAAGTTCATCCTCTGGCCTTGTCAAAAGTTCCTTTCCTGTGAAATCTGTTATCCCCTGAACCTCAAATACATCTGGTGCATGTCAGATTAAGTATAGCAGAGGCAACGTGTAGACTGAGTGGTTAAGTGTTGTTACTGGGAGTGCATGTGGAAGGTAAATACTGACGAATAATTGTAGAAAAAAAATAGGTGCATCTCCTCAGTCTGAATCTATTGGCTCACCCCAACAGTAGTAAGAAATGGGCCACATCAACGTCCTGATAGCTGCTCTTTTCCTGAACTTGGATATTTTAGATTGCTGAGGAATACAGTTGTGAATGTTATATGTTGTGAAAATTCAGTATGACTGAAATAGGAGGAATATCACATCTTTGTGTGCAAGTGTAGAAAAGTCCCATTGGACAGTGTCAGAAAGGGTCAATATCAATAACTCTATTCAACAACTCTCCCAGGAATATTTTTAAAACCAAAAAACATAAAAGTTCATTTTTCCAGTTCCTCCCTTCCACTGAAACACACAACCCTAAAACCCAGAATGGAAAAATTTGATTAGTGAGATACCAGTACACAGAAAAATAATTCTTTTGCCCCTATTAGGTGCCTAAAAGCAGACTTAGAAACCTACATTTAACGAGGAAAAATGTAGTAAACATTCCAGCAAGGATGACAAAAACCCAAGAATTTTCTGTATGTGCAACATCTCCCGGGGAAGAGGGAGATCAAGCAAAGAGTTGATCTAGGGCTTAACAAGGAGAGAGAGCTATTGACAGGTGATACAAAGAAAAGTCAAAGCATTTACTGAATTTTCTGCTTCAGCCTTCACTGACAATAAGAGTGTTTATCAGGCAGCTCATTACGTCACCATGAACAACGAGGGGTAAAATCTCAGGCCAGAAGAGCAGTGAGAAAAGCCAATTAGAGAGCAGGTAGATAAGTTTGAACTGTCTGAGCTTGATGAAATTCACTTTATGGTACTGACTCAAACAGTCTCAGGGTCAGCAACTTTGTGAACTCATAAGGACTAGAGAGACTTCAGAAGCCCAGAAAAGGAAAATGTATTGTCTATTTTTAATGGGTGTAAAGAGTAACCTAGCAGCTGACCTTGAGTTCCTGTGAAAATACTCGAATAAATAATTGAACTGCATGTATACAATGAGTACATGCTTATAAGAAGATGGAGAACAGCTGAGAACAAATCATGTCACAGCTATTCAGCTTCCTTCTGTGAGAAGTTAAGAGCTTTCCTAAAAAAAGAGAGAGAAGGAACAGAGATCATGTGGCTAAACTTCAGCAGGTCTGTCTCAAACAAGCTAAAGAAATATGGCACTGCTGGAAGGGAAGGATATCATACCGAGGAAGTAGCTATTAAGGTTCACTGCCAAGCTGGAAGGATGCTGTAAGTGGAATTTCACAGGGTCTGTCTCCAGTCTGCCACCACTCAATATTTTCCTTAATTATTTCAAAAGCATGAAGTGTATACTTATTTAATTACTAATCAGCACCAAGCTAGGAGATTTGAGAGTAGGAGTAGAATACAAAATGATCTTGACAAATCAGCAAAAAAAAAGTTGAAGAAAACCCAAAAATTCAAGACACTTTGAGTAGGAGGGAAACAAAACGTTTCTGCTAAGGAGTAGCAGAAACAGGACTTCAAAACAAGGGAAGCCAAGTTGAGAGTGAGAGTGATCACAGCAGGCACAGGTAGGTGTCCTGGGTGCAGTCCTGCAGTACTCAGGCAGAGTTAGGTCTGTACAGTAACACTATCCAGCAAAAGTTTGGTGACCTTCAGACAAGTTAAAAATGTCTGAGGTCCACTGGGAAGTGAACAGGTCAGGATTGGCAGGGGACAGGACAGGATGCACACCCACCTACACCATGCCAGGCAAGGACTGGGCTCAGCACTTATACAGTGCTCCTGGGCCAAGAGTTGGAGACCTGATGAGTCTGCTCAGAGAAACTCAGACCTACTACTGCACTTGGGATCTGGCCAGAAAGCTTGAGCTATTGAAGGCACTCAGATTGCTTTCTTTAGAAAATAGAATTCTTAAAGGAGGGACAATAACTTGTCTTCAACAAATGAGTAGAGGAAAAGAGACAAATGAGCTTTCTATATGACCATTGTAAAATAAGAAGCAGCAGAGTTAAATTGGAGTAAAGAAGAATTAGTTTAAACATAAGGGCAACATTTTCTAACTATAAAAATAACATTGCTGAAAGAGATTTTGCAGAGACTAAAATATCCCTCATCCATCAGAGTTTTTCTAAACATAGTTGATCATGGCTTGAGACAAAAAAATAGACTGAGTGACCTTTAAGTCCCTTCTAATCTTATTTTCTCTGATTCAGTAGCAATCGTGATAAGCATACTCCATGGAACATGTATCTACAAGTAATCAAGGAAATGATTTGTAAAATAAGGTACTAATGTAACACTATAACTCTTTAGTTCTATGTTATTTGAGTAAACAGAAATAGAATTTACATTTTACACCACAATTAGAAGTCATCTAGAAGAACTGTTATTTATTAAATTATAATATGTAATTGTTGATTCTGAAATCTCTATTTCTAGGTGACACATTTTGAAAATAAGCATTAATGTTTTTCCAGTGTTTTCTATAAAGCTTTCAAGATTACAAGTAGCTCTAGTCAGAGCAGAAGACATCTTGTTTTGTCATGTGTAGCCAAATATTGTACAGATTGAGGATGTGAATATAAAGACAACACAGAGCCTGATTCAAACAAAATTAGCATTAATAATTTGTAGATCATTTTAAAGTGATTTACTCTATCTACTCAGCTTTGAATTTAATACTGTTGATGTGTCTACTCTCAGTTTTAAACTTTGTATTTTTCTCTAACTTGCTTTTATGGTAACTTAGTTAAAGAGCAGTTAGTGATACAGATGGATACAGAGACCAGGATGACATTTATATATATACATATAAAATATGAAGCAGTGTTCAAGGTGTATACATTATATTAATATATAGCAATGTCAAAGGCTGGAAGACCCTGTCAACCAAACTGCAGTTTCTTATTTATTCATTTATTATCTGATTGAGTCCATTACTGTGGCCAACATACACTCACCCATGGAAGCTTATACTACACATTAGCCACCTTATGTAGCCAAAGAGCTTGTTTAACACATGGCCATCCTCCATGAAACAAACTTTTTGGTATCATCATTCTGAATGGTTTTGCATTTCCAAAAGTCAGGCATCAAAGTTACGTTGGAAGTACTTCATCTTCAGTGAAGTGCTTGAGTACTTGACCATCCATGAGTAGATTCTGCAACTATCTGAATAATTCTGCCAGCTCCACTAAATATACTCCCTAGGACTTGATTTTTTTTCCTAAAGATAGGTATCTGGTACAATGGAAGATGCTCTGGGCTGTCTCTTCTGGTCTTCATGCCAGGCCAGGTGGCTATAGACCTCCTGTAATTCCTGTGTCATATCTATATGCTTCATGTAGGTCTATGTGGCAGAAGACACCTGAAATGGCACTTAGAGATGTGGTTTGGCAGGTGAATCAGGTGAAATACCAGTTCAGTCTTAGACACCCAGCTATCATTTAGTTAGCAACATCTTGATGATTTAATCTGTGATAATAGATTGATGCAGTTGTTTAAATATATAGCTCCAGTGCCATTTGTAACTCTCTGTGGTTTCAGACATGTGCATAGGTTGGTGAGAAGATTGCATCCACCTGGACCGACAGCTGCAATGGGGTTTTACATAGTAAACATGTAAAGTTAGGGAAGATATATTCATGTAGAGAAATTGTTGGAGATGTATTGAGAATTCCAGGTTGAGAATACATCACAGGAAACCCAACTTTATTTTATAAAATCCAAACTATCAGATAATCCCAGCTTAAATAGTCAAGACTCACACACCTATTTTTCTTTCCTGTTTTTATTACTAGTCAAAATATATTAGGGGCTTTTTATTCATATCTGTTCTCTCTATAGGAACCATGGAAGAAACAATTTATTAGAAGGAACAGCAGTCTAGAGAAAGAACACTGTTCTTACATCCTTTTTTTTTTCTTTCCTCAAAATCCGCTTGCACACGATATATAAGATATGTATTGTATGCAGTATGATAACACTGCAGCAGGAGGTGTGGCTATAGCCCATTGTTGTGGTTTTAAGTAGCCAGAGTTTTTTATTAGCTGGGGGGAGCTAGGAGAGAGGCTTCTTTAAGAAGCTGCTGGAGTTTTTCTCTGCTCTAAACTAGCTCAAGGTCGACTGCTAACGCCTCTGTGATAACATATTTAAGAAGGAGAAGAAAAAAAAGGTGGGCAGAACATCATGGTGGCTTAAGAGAAAGGAGGGTGGGAAGTTTGATTAACACCAAGGTTGGAGAGAGGAGAAAGAGAAGAGGCCTTAAACACTGGAATAGGGCCCCAGCAAACCTGTGGGGGATCACAGGAGCAAAGATTCGTATGCATACCCGTTGANTCTATCAAACTTCCCACTCTCAAACCCTTAAGTTCTGATTTTAGTAGTAGTAGTAGTTAATACTTAATATTCTGAGTTAGAGCCTGTTTTGCTTGTGAAATAGTTAATAAACAGTCGCTTGTAATCCTTATCACAAAAGCCGAAGTTTTTTTCCTTCTCTGAGAAATTTTGGATCTATGTGTGGGATCTCGGCATTTTAGCTAGAATCAAACCATAACACCCATCAAAATGCCTGTCTGTGCATCCATTCTTTTAAACATCCATACTGATAACAGTGTGCTTGTGGAGAAGATTGGTAATCTGCCAATATACAATATGCTTAATTATATTGAAAGCTCACATGCTCACATGCTGGTAGCTCCTATCATCCTGGGCATCCCTATGAATTAGCATGGAAGTATCTGTGTCAACCTGGACCCTTTGAATATTGAAATAGTCTAGAACTACAGGAGGCAGAACCACATGTATTGTATTTCACTCCTCCTAAAGAGTACCAAAATTATCACATAGAACGTAAAAGATTTGATGAGTCAAAAATA
Organism: Calyptomena viridis; assembly: GCA_013390005.1. Lineage (NCBI taxonomy): Eukaryota > Metazoa > Chordata > Aves > Passeriformes > Eurylaimidae > Calyptomena > Calyptomena viridis. Next base: position 24,862 of record WEIV01028390.1, on the reverse strand, counting down.
ATTGTGGAATTTTTTGTTTGGCATTTATCTAAGGATTTTTACCAACGTATGATAGACTTTGTTAACCCTTGTAATAAATCTGAGTTTTTCTTCAAAATTAAAGGGGAAAAGAATCAAAGGCACTGTGCATGAATGTGACATTTTCATTTATATTTAAAGCTTCTTTACAAAGTAGAGCTCAGAAGGTGCTGTTCCAGTGCTTCTTCATTTATAACCTATTTTGTTACTCAGGGAAACCTTGTATAAACAATCATTGTGGAAAATAAATTAATTCTCTCCTCATCTGTTTTAATCCTGAAATGACATTACTGTAGTTCACAAATATGGACACAGTCACAGTGTTATTCCTTAAAACATTGGTTAACGAGAAACAAGATAGAGGTTACAATAGAACTGTAGTTTAGATAAAATATTGCTACCTATGCTGACAGCAAAGGTTGAAATAGATTCCATTATGCTTCGTATAGGAGGCTACTAATAGTATAAGGACTCCCCAGAAAACCCACCGAAGCAAGGCCATGACCCATCTCTGTAGGAGGTGATCCACCATCATCCTTCCTTTGTGGCTTTGTTGCAAGATGAACAGCTTTAGATTACAGAGGAGCTCTGCAGGTAGAGCTGAATCCACTTTGGTTTTGGACTGCCTCAGCCACAGCAGGAAGCCAATCCTTCCCCTTCCTACTCTATTAAGTAGATAATTTAAAGTGGCATCCTACAGCATCTCAAGTTAATTGAAAGTGTTAAATGAAAAATGATTGACAGCACCAATTCTTGATTTTATATCATTTGAACAGGCTTTTGGGAAGTGTTCTAATCATTTATCTTTCCACTCTACATTTAGGAATACATCTTGCTTATATATTGCAAATGTTTTTCTCATGCTGAAAAGACTACACGTTACTAGGTTTCATGCAGGAACAAAAGTATCTATGATGTATGCTGAACTCTTTCAGTTATAATGAAACTGTAAGCGTAAGATTGCTGAAATTATTAAATCACCATAATTCACAGGCAGGATGTCTAGAGCCATCAGCTCTGCTTGAGGGCCTATAGTAAACTCTGTAAAGCATCTGAAAAACTGACCTTGATGTTTTGCAGCTAAAATACTTCAAACTGCTAAACAAGCACAAAGAGGTAAATATGCCACAAAAACCATACCAGTGATACTGTGGTATAAGAAGCTACATTTTCAGTGGTGCAAGAAGATCATCATCTCTTGCTCAGGAATTATGACATTGAATTGTAATTATTCAAAGTTAAACAACTAAAGAAATATTTTCAGTTTCATCAGAACTGGGGAATTAATAATTTAATTTAGAGGCTTAACAGAGAATGATCACAACTGAAAGTTCCTTCATTTTCTAACATAACTTTGGCCTGGGAGATGTTTCCTTTACACAGAATGGGAAATAGCTGTGGAAGCAGAATACTTACCTGTGGGAAGATCCTCTTTGAATACTGCCACAGAATGTATTTAAGTGCCAGTCTTTGAGCTACCAAATCTGATTAAGCGAATCTGAAAGTGTTACAGATGACCGGATTGTGACATAGCTAAGAGAATTATTTGAAGAGGCAAGTTGAAATAATTAAATGATGTCAATGCTTTTACCTTAGTCTCCAAGTAGACTGGTGAAAAAAAGCAGGAGAGATGCAAAGAATTTGTTCTTTTTCTTGAAAAAAAAAAAAAGCATTATGTCAGGCTGCATAGATTCTCTAGGGCATGGGAAATACACACTACACAGAGATGAATCAGGAAGAATATGCTACAAGTGTGCCTGTTGAACAGAATACTAGTTTTCTGCCTAGTTCTTGTTTTGGCTTGGGAAAAAAAAAAAAGGAGATGATATTTCTCTATACAGATTTTTGTACAAGAGTATCCTTAGCTGCCTGTTGAGACTGGAATAATTATTAACAATAATTATTTAATTAGATTTGGATATTCAGAAACAGAAATGATAATGATACATCCTACATTTCTACCCATGGGCAAGGTGTATAAGATTCTGTAAAAAGAAAAGGAATACAGACTTCTCTGATTATTTAAAGTATTTCAGAAGCTTTGGGGTCATCACATTGCTGATTGAGATTCATCTCTCATTTTATAAAACTTCCTCAGTGCATTTTTGGCACAATCGTAATATTTTAAGGCAATTTTATACTGAAATCTTTCTAATCAGAATCTCTGGTGAGAATCCCAAATGGAAAAAGAAATCTCAGCCAGTATACTTTTAAAGCACACAGCCATTCAGAATCTGATTACCTTTTCACATTTTCATACAAAATGGATTAATGTGTCCCTGTCTTTATTACATTTTCAACACTTGTCATTCGTGATTAAGCCAACACTATGAAGATGTATTACACAGCAGCATAAATGGCCACATTAAAATAGGGTATATATGTGCATGAGAAGTTAAAGGCAGATTGATTTGTGATACTTTTACATTAGATGTAATGTATCTAAAAATATTTTGCACAACTTGAGAGTCAACAATCTGGGGGGAAATACAAATAAATAGATGGAAGTTTACAGAAAGGGAAAAGAGCTGGAGTAAAGTGTTAATTAAATCATCCACAGAGACATGTGGTGATGTGATAGAATATGAAAAAAACCAGATGCAATTTCTTATAGATAACAGTTCAAATCAGAAATTGCCACACAATTGGACGTACGTACTTTAGAGGTCCAGTGCTGAGATGCAGAGGTTGTTATGGGGCAGGACTGATGTGTATTGGGAAGGATTCTGGACAAATCTTACTGTCTTAAATTATCCCTAGTCCTCTTGTGAAAATATTTCACCCATTAATCACAGCATTACCTCTATATGCAATCTATCTCACTTCTAAATATCCTGCTACACAGTCCAGAGCATGCAGACTTTCAGGATATAACGGGCTTATAAGAAAGATGCAATGTCAGGAGAAGTAGCAAGGATTTTAAATTGAAAGAAGATAGATTTAGATTGGATATAAGGATGACTTTTTTATTCTGTGAAGATGGTGAGGCACTGGAGCAGGATGTCTAGAGAACCTGTGGCTTCCCCATCCCTGGAAGTGTTCAACGTCAGGGTAGATGGGGCTTTGAGCAGCCTAGTCTAGTGGAAGACATTTCTGGTGGAGAGGGGTGGACTATGTGATCTTTATAGGGCCTTTTCTACCTCAACCTAACCCATTCTGAGATTCTTTTTTTCTTTTTAAATACCAAATTCATTCTTTGAATTTACCAAATTCATTCTTTTCTAACCTGTGACTAACTCCTATGAAAATCTGTCTAAATGCAACCTATTGGTTGTCTAAATGCAACCTGATGGGCTTTAGACCTCTATCAAGAATGTTGTAAAGAAAGGCAATCTATTCCCATTAGAATTTGTGTATGTATTGCCACCTGCTTCTGGAGGGAAGGTTTCTACTCAAATATTCACTATATAATACAGCTGTCAGCAAATGTTGCGGTGTATATTCTGCATTTATTTCTATGTTATATATTTCCATAATATATGGTTCTGTTACCCGTTTCCCACACACTGTTGGTTTGTTCCAAACTTGTATCTTCCCCTCAAATGCAACTCTATCCTCATCCCTCCCATCTGTCCCCAAGTATGTAACCCCAGAATCTTCTTCTAGGGGTGTGACCCCTCCCTAAACCACTCCTACCCTTCCCTAAACCACGCTTACCCCTCCTTCCCATTGGTCATTCCCTTTCCCCTCCCAGAAATTTGAACACCCTTTATAAGTTCATGCTCAGGGAATCATGTGGCTTTTGTTGGCTGGATTTCCTTGAGGTTAGAAGCTCTCTGAAGCCATGCTGTCAGCAGAGAGCCAATAAACTCGAACTGCATCAACTACAAGAGCTGCCTGTTACATTTTTGCCCATTGTCAGCTGAACTCACTGGCAGAGCTAAGCGAGGTTGGATCTAACCTGCTTGCTCTGAAGGCAATATCTGGTTAGCTTCCAAGAAAGGAAGCTTTGTACCAGATATTGCCCCAAACATCTGCTGCAGTACCTCCTGGCTGGTGTTCCAAGCCTAGCTGGGGTGGAACCTGGACCAGCATTGAGCCAGGAACTCCAGCAAGCAAAGGGTGCATCTGCCATCTTAGAAGCCAGTGTGCTGACAGATCTACCAGACCATCATTACAAAATCATTGTACATCACCTCTAGCAGAATTTCAGCTTGGAATGACTTTTGAAATGTCTTTTTTTTTTAATTGTCTTTCCTGTAATCTGTTGCACAAAGTACAGGAAGTATAGTAGTGTGGTTGGTGTTGTGGAACTGACTCGCTGGCCTCTTTTGGTGTTTATGGAGCACTGACCCTAAGTATGAGACACTCAGACCGAGATTGCAGCAGAGAGGCCAGGCCAGGCCAAAGCAGCAGGTTCAGTTCTCCTTGGCCTCAGATTTTTAGGGCATCTAGTAGTTCAGTTTATAGTACCCATTCATGGAAAAGACAAGTGATGTAAGTTCTATGGACAGCTCACCTTTGCTTTCCAGCATGGCCCTGTGTGAGCAGCACTCTCCACCAGGCAGCTTAGTCATTGGTCTCTGTGCATATACATATCTGAGACAGCTAAGTTTCATCTTATACCCCTCTAATTTATCTCACTGGTACTGAATTATCATCCCTCCTGCGATTCTCAGCCCTATCCCCGCTCTTCATTCATCATCCACATGCTTATTGTCTGTCTCCTTGCTGTTGCTGATAGCATTGGCTGCCACCATGCTCTGTGCTATGCACTGCAGAGATTATTCACATCTGAGCTGCTTGCTCTGTGTACAGGCAATCTCTCCACATAAATGAGAATACCTTTACAGTCTTTTTGATAAACACTGACCCACCTTTGTATGCCTCTTATCCATTTTTCTCTTAAGTCATTCTCATTGCTTGCCAGTAACAGTGATCATTCTGAAGACTTTAGTGCGAGACTTATTTATCTGGTTTGGAATGATTTGAGGTCATTTTTTTCCTCCTGGATACATTTAGTCTCTCAGTCTGTTTCCAAGGGCAGTTCCATGCTTGGGGAAAATTTGAAGGAGAGTATAATTACAGTTTGGGTTTTTTCTCCTGAAGAAGGAAACAGAGCTAGTTGTCTATGGGGAATTATGAGAACAAGATTCTAAATCTCACTGCTTCAAATTATTCCAAAAGCCATGGCCTGGAAGGTGTAATTGGCAGGGAAGTGTAGAATTTGTCAGTGCAGCTCAATAATTATCTAGTCAGAACTCCTGAATGAACTCTTCCCAGTAATTTTTTTCAGCCTAGACAGCTCAGCAGCTATTTTAGTTCAGCTTAACCATTGTGAAGTAGACATGATTTTGTGTAGCATTCTCAGTTTTCCAGATGAATAATGCATTTTATTTTGCCCACTAATGCTACTGGGGCCCAGGTATTTCTATTTTTTAAATATTATTATTATTTTGAAGAAAAAAGTGATTGAGTGTTAAATCTGTTTTGTACAGTACAATATATGGCAGCCTGAAGTACCCCATTCCCTCATTTTTTTATTCATATGATACATGAAAAATGGCATAAATGTATTTCATTGTGTCACCTAGAATCTGTGTAGCCAGCAGTAATGAATATGCTTTACTCTTCAGCTTGGTAGTGTTTCATTTCTTCCTGACAAGATTATTTGACAAGCAGACCTTGCATTGGCAATGTTGTTTATTTTCATAGGCATGTAAATTATCTTGACAGTCTCATAAACATAAATTGGCAGGCATACTGTCCCACAGCAATGCTTGTTAAAATACACTAATGGAATATAATAAATAAATTATTCTAGTGTATTTATAATATGCTAGCATGCCATTACATTGTGTGAAAGTTATACAGTACAGAATAATCTGCTCTATATTTCTTACAGTTTACAATAACTTGTTAGTCAGATATTTAATACAATTAACTGTGAAGAAAAATACATAGATTCCTACTCAGGAGTGTATTTGACTTTAAAAAAACCCCACAAATATTAGCTTATCTGGAGTAAAAGTTCTAGATAGTTTTTAACACTTTACACACATGAATTTCATAGAATCATAAAATGGTTTCGATTGAAAGGGTACCAATTTTGGGTTGAAAGGGACACCAAATTTCATGTGAAACAACTTTGCAGGAGGTAGCTGAAAGGGAATGTACATCTATCCAATTACCAAACTCATTGGTTGGTATCTGGTTTTTGGGCTGGTTACAAAAATAGTCACAGATGTGTGTATAGCACCTGGGAAATAGGTGGAGCTTTGGAAGTCCACAAACAATAGATACTATTTACAGATGGTCCAGGTGAATGTCACGCCATTACTGATTCAGCTGTTTTTGTTGGTTGTTCAGGGTTCCCTATAGAGACCATCAGCAATTTGAAGTTGCCCTGGATGTGAAAGAAAGAAGCTGTTCTTGATCTTTTAGGAGTTGAAGTTAAAGACAAAAACATCAGTGGCAAATTTCACCTCAGACTGCAAGTCCATGTCCACATGATAGGTGTCAACTCAGGTCAGCCTTTAGTTTTCAGAAATTCATTCTTCTAAATCCCAGGCCTCTCTTTAGGGTACCTTCCGTGTCACTGGAGGAAAGAAAAGCTTTTGAGGAACAAACCATTTCACCTAATTTGTAACATGATAAATCATGTTACATGTAAAATCATGTTATCATGTAACACGATAAATCATAAATCTCAAGGAAATTATATCTCTTTAAAGGAAGCCTCAATGACTAGCTTAGATTTTGATAACAAATTTTTAGTGATTTAAAGTCAGGGAGAGTTAATTCCATCTAGAGAGTTTTGAAGTTGAAGAGATATTCCCCTCGATGTTTTCTCTCATTATGTAATCACCATTTTATGAATCAACTGTAAATAACAAGGAGTATCTAATCTTCTCCCTGGAGTAATTAAAATTATGATAAGGGAAACAACTCCAGAGCACTTGGCTACCTCCTATCTCCTTGACACATTGGTGTCACTGCGAGTATCTTGTAGACATAGAGTTGCCTTCTTTGTGATGCTGAGTAAGAATTTGTATTTGTATTTTTCTCTGAAATCCCAAATTTTTCACTTCTCATATGAATAGATGCTAAAAAGGTCATTAAATATCTCCAAATTCTTGTCATTTTAGCACCAGTCTGTATCCTGAGTGCTGTTTGGAACTGTCTAATTAATATCAACACCCCAAGGCTCCTGAGAGCCACTCCAGTGCTCAGCAACAAGCCAGCCCAAAGACACACTCCAGAAATGACCTTTAGTCCCTGACTTGTTCATTTTCAAAGCAAGCCAGGGGGCTGCTAGGCAAAATTTAAACTGCTAAAATTTTTTTCTAAATGCATAATACAGAATGCAAGAACTTTACAAGTGTGGTTTTTTATTGGGACAGTTTCAATGGGAAGTTCTCCTAAACAAAAATGACTGCACAATATGGGTCATAATTTCATTATTTTCTTACACCTTCCCTTACTGAAATAAATATTTATTGAGCTCAACAGGAGGAATAAAAAATCCCTGGCATTCTCCATGTGGCACTTGATGTATGAGCTTTCCTATGTCTCATTTCTCCATGACAACCTCATTTGACAGGCAGTCCTTGCTTTGGCAATGTTGTATCATATTTTCTTAGGCATGTAAATTCTGTTGACAGTCTCATAAACATAAATTGGCAGGCATACTGTCCCAAAGCAATGCTTATTAAAATACGCTAATGGAATAGGATAAATACATTATTTTCAAATGCAAGCAGAAAATACACACAGGTTCATATGATATTTCTGCTGCTGATTGATGGGAGCTACAGTCAGGGACAATTACAAAATTTCCAAGTTTCCGATTCAACTTCTGTACTAAACACTGCAGGCCTACCAGCACACCCAGTTGCTGCCACAGCCTTTTTTCCCAGTCCCAGTGCTGACGCTGAGACACAGCCAGGCCTTTGCATGATGCTTCATGAGTTTCTAATTTTTGGCTGATACTGTTATCTCCCAGCATCTCTCTAATGCTTTTCCTAACACTCTAAAATCCACAGATTCCAGTACCTGTGAGTCACACGAAGACTGAATGTCACCCTCCCTTGATGCTCCTCATCTGCTTCTGTGTCATTGCAATAGAAATGAGGTTGATAGCACACCCTGGAAGTAAGTTACTGCAGTCTAGGAGCAGGAAGGAAAAAAGGAAATAAATTTCAAATTTTCTTGAGCTGTAATTCCCCCTTTATAATACTTCTGGGATTGCAAAACCAAACTAAAGACATTGTTCTTATGATGATAACAATCCTCAGGCAAAAATAATAAAATTGCTGTCAGTTATGCAGTTCCACAAGATTTTTTTCCTTGAAAGGTGTTCTAAAAGATTTTGTTTGCTTAGTGTGTGTTAGCAGTGTAATAAAATAAACATGATTACTTTTAATAGTGAACATTTTTATTCAATTTCAAGTGAATGTTGCCCAAAGAGGTTGTGGGCTTCCCATCCCTGCAAGTGTTTGAGATCTGGCTGGCTGGGGATCTGAATAACCTGGTCTAGTAGAAGGTGTCCCTGCCCATGTAAGGCAGGGTTGGAACCAGAGTTTAAGGTCCCTTTCCAACGATTCTATGATTCTATGATTAAATCTCTTCATCAATCAGAATTACAGAAAACCAGTTTAAAAAATAGGTCTAAGTTAAATCGATTTAAAATTTTCCAAAACTTGAATATCATTATTCTAAAATTAGAAATGTGAAAACCAGAAAAATCTTGTGACCTTTTATTTACCATACATTATCCAAACTCAGAATGTCAACAAAATTTTCATTTTATAGTACTTCATAAAATTTTACAGTAATACATTTTTTTCCCTTTGACTATGTTTTAAATATAGACTGATTAATTTAATTTCTGTTGTAATATATGTTTCAAAGCCTTTCTAAAGATAGATCTTTGTTCAAATAAGGCTTTCTTAAGAAAGAGAAGCAGAATGAGTGCTACTAAGCATAATTGAGAATTAATCAGCTTCCAGTTTTTAGACGTCCCCATTTTATTTGGAGGTGAATGAAGTAATTTCTACGAGACAGGCTTGGAGCACTTAATAATTTATCTGCAAAATAATGTTATATAAATGTAAGTTTGAAGAGTAGTATTTTCAGTAGAAACTCAGGAATTTAGAAGCAATTTACAATTGGACTTAAGGTCTTAAGAACCAAATTTTCAAGGGTGAGGACAGACACTTGCACAGATTTTCAGAAATGTGTAAAGAGGTTGGTTACCTAAAACCAGAACAAACAGCGTTTATGAGCTTAAAATGCTGCTTAGGCAAAATTGAAATGTGACTTGCTGAACATTTCATGAGAATATCCCCTGACCTAGTACATTTGGGGTGTACCATTCATCTATATCTTTAGGCATGTGGCTAGACTGAAGACATATATCTACAAGCCAGTCAACCCAAGCACTAACTATAGGCAGTGGTAAGAAAAAGGCATTTTTAGGATGTAAATAATCTATTTCCTATCATATCTAAGTTTGAGATTAAGATAAATTTTACCCTTGAAGTGTCCTGATGTCTTGGGTCATCATAAGGAGTCTAAATAACTATCCCATGGTAGGTACCTACATCTGATCGGATGAATCCTGCCTTTGGTCATTGGTCATTAGATACTGTGGAAGAAAAGACCAGACTGAGGCACAGAAGCACAGTACCTTGTAGAATGTCAAAGCACCTATGCCATGAGGTAGAAGAACACCATCTCTGTTCCCAGGGCAGCTGGAGAGTCACTGACTCTGTAATGGACAGTGCATGATAGGGCAGGGACACAGACAACAGAGAGTCTTGGGGAATGTGTTGTGGGAAAGAAAAGCACCTCAGTTTATCGTGTCCTACCAAGCAGGGCTCCCTAAAGGAGAACATTCTTATTGCATCTCTGGCAATTGCTATTTAAACACTTTTTGAAACAAGTCCATAGCTTCTGTGACAGAGACCAGACCACTGAATTTTCTATCCCCTCTGCTCTTTCCAGTGATATGTTGAATTGTCTGATTTTTAAATGGTGCAATGTTCACTTTCCAGCTGTCCAATCTCATGCTTTAATCCCAGAGTGGGACTTTGGGTATTTTTACTGTTGGGCTAAAAAATTCTGTCACTCCAGAAACTGCATATAATTATTTTTATATGTGTACACAGACAAAATCTAAATGTAAAATTAGCATTAATTAAAATTTTCCCACATACTTGACTCATAATTATTCTCCAGCTATAAGTAATAAATATAATTAGGACAAGTGAGAATCGTGGGACAGGAATAGTACAATGAGTTGGAGAGAGAAGTAGCAGAACATAGGTTAAAAAGGGAGGAAAAGTATTATGGGATTATTTTTACTTCAGAAAGAAATTAAGCTTGATGGCTCATGACATTTCTCCTATTGGTATTTTTCAGGATTATTTTTATATGGTACTTTAAAATATTTCTGATGGTAACTTTAAAAATACATATATTTGATGTATGACTAAATAAAAAAGTATTGAAATAGGTAAATGCGGGTGCAGTGCAACTACTGATACTGTGTACAGTAACAAGTATTATTTAATTTGCAGAAATTGTTAAGAAAGATCCCTCTGAGTTCACTAGACATATCACCACTGGGTTTAATCTGTATCAATAAGATGGGGGGATGATGCAATTAGTAATTCCACTTTTTAAAGGCAGCAGAAGAGAAGGATGAAAGCAGGCATGAAGAGGATAAAGTAGGAATGTGAAGGCTAAAGATATAAAGGAATGTAAAGTCAACATTTTTGTGTGTCTATATCACTTGCTGAAGTTAGAGCATTTTGCTGACTATTGCTTTGAAATAAAAATTTTGTGAAATGCTCATAGCAGGGCAGAACTTGCTTTAATGTGTCTTAAAATCTGAAAGACAAGGTTTGTAGGGAGAAGCAATATCTTTTATTAAACTAGCTGATGCAGTTATAAAAAGAGACCAGTTTTCAGGGCACAAGAAAAAGATTTGTGTGCCTGAAGCATGTCTGGTTTTGAAACTATAAAGTTGAGTTAATAAAAGATCCTTCCTCTCCCTAAACCTTACCTCTCTATATCCTTGAATATCATCCCTAATGATCCTATTACTTGAAAATATGAAAAACTTCAGCTGGCTCAAGAAATATCCCTCCTATCAGATTTCTGAATTTTGTCATGATCATTGTCCAAGGACAATGAACATGAACAGAAGGACAGAATGAGGGACAGTTATGAGCTTGCATGTAACTCACAGAGACATCATAGCTCTGCATTTTGCTAACACTGGTACAAATTCTTCTCTGAGTTTTGGATTAATAGGATGACTTTTAAAGGCAGAAAGAGAAGTGCCAGTCTCCAACTTACTATGGTCACAGCATAAACTGCTAATTTCTGTGTAAATATTAACCCTTTTATAGATAAGGGGAAGGAATTGATAGATTTTTTTGTTATTTTTTGATTAGTTGGATAAACAGTAGATTAAGTGAAAACTTAATTTCCCGGAACAACAGGAAACAAATTTTAAATATCATCCATAAAATATATGTGATGGGGTTTTTTGCGCCTGTCCTTCTGAACCATTTCAGATGAGTGGCCAAAACGTTCACATTGTCTGGATTACAGTGATGGTCCTGATGTTGTTAATGTGTTGGGAGACTGATTGATGTGGCTTGCTTAGATATATAAAGTTAATGTGATTGTTACAGCTGCAATCAGAAGAAATTTTTCCAATAGACTGTTGGCCAGTTGCTAGGGCTTTATTTTCTTCGAAGTAGGCTAGTATTTGGTTTTCTCAAGGCTGTCCAGAAATGAAAAACAAGACTGCTGGTTTTGAAAGCAAGAGGGACACTGGCAATACTCTCAATACATTTCTGTGTTACTTTCTGGCTTTTGATGTTTTCCAGTCAGGACAAATCTGTTGGAAGATGCTGAAGAATAATTGGAAATCTGTTTTTAGCAGATGAACAAGATAGATATCTCTAAATAATGTTAGCATCTAATAGGAATTGCAAGACCTCTTCCAGGCCAATATTTCTGTGGTAATACTAGTGTAAATTATATGTAAATTATATATATTATGTATAATATAAATATATATTATATATGTAAAATAATTTATATCCCCCTTTTTAGATTCAAACTAGTTGCTGAATTTGCTGTGAATAGTTTCAGTTACACCGAAGCAGCAGTTTTAGTGGATAAATTGTTCACCAAAACATTCAATAAGCTCTACAAGGAGATTCAAATAGTTAATGAAATGGTTTAATAAAATATCACAGTCAAAAAAAAAAGGTAAAAAAAGAAGCTAATATGCATTTAGCTAATCCTCCTACATTATAATTAACATGAGAAATGGTAGACTCTTTTCCACTTCTCAGCAAAGATTAAATAGCTGAATGTCAGTATTGAGGAAACATAATACTTGATTTCACTATTTAATAAAGTACAGTACACTGAATAACGAAATGTGAACCAGTACAAATAATTAAAATTTTAGAAACTGCATTTGTNTAGGGCTTTATTTTCTTCGAAGTAGGCTAGTATTTGGTTTTCTCAAGGCTGTCCAGAAATGAAAAACAAGACTGCTGGTTTTGAAAGCAAGAGGGACACTGGCAATACTCTCAATACATTTCTGTGTTACTTTCTGGCTTTTGATGTTTTCCAGTCAGGACAAATCTGTTGGAAGATGCTGAAGAATAATTGGAAATCTGTTTTTAGCAGATGAACAAGATAGATATCTCTAAATAATGTTAGCATCTAATAGGAATTGCAAGACCTCTTCCAGGCCAATATTTCTGTGGTAATACTAGTGTAAATTATATGTAAATTATATATATTATGTATAATATAAATATATATTATATATGTAAAATAATTTATATCCCCCTTTTTAGATTCAAACTAGTTGCTGAATTTGCTGTGAATAGTTTCAGTTACACCGAAGCAGCAGTTTTAGTGGATAAATTGTTCACCAAAACATTCAATAAGCTCTACAAGGAGATTCAAATAGTTAATGAAATGGTTTAATAAAATATCACAGTCAAAAAAAAAAGGTAAAAAAAGAAGCTAATATGCATTTAGCTAATCCTCCTACATTATAATTAACATGAGAAATGGTAGACTCTTTTCCACTTCTCAGCAAAGATTAAATAGCTGAATGTCAGTATTGAGGAAACATAATACTTGATTTCACTATTTAATAAAGTACAGTACACTGAATAACGAAATGTGAACCAGTACAAATAATTAAAATTTTAGAAACTGCATTTGTCAAAATAATTAAAAAAAAAAAAGGCAGCTTTTGTTTCAGGAATTCTCCTGTTTAATATTTCTCTCCAAACATCCTAACTCACAGGGTAAACCCCTGTATTTAAGTATGAACTGGCAAGAACTTCTCCACTGATTCCACATAGGCTGATATAGGAAATAAAATGTAACTAAAGACCTCCTTCTTCTTTTTCTTTTGGGTGCCAGCTCATAGAAATCAAAGGATTTGTCAGAACACTGAACCTAACAACTCAAATCCACACTGGTGAGGCTTAGCTTAATCCCCTGATCAGAGACAATAAGTGTCTCCTCAGAAATGTCCGGGCTGTCACACCCTCAGTTCATCAATGCCCCAAGCCTGGCGGACACAAGGCTGCTCTTATCCAGAGGCACACCCCTGCCTCGGGGTTGCTGCACTCTCCTGCCACTCCTTGACAATGGCAGATACATTTTAGGTCACAGTGACTCCAATAAAATTGAGAAGACAGTGTTAAAATACTGTACTGCCTGCTGAAATAAACCCTGTGATTTATGATTATGTTTTTGTGGTGGGTTGACCCTGGCTGGACAGCAGGTGCCCTCACAAACCCCTCTGTCACTGTTCTCCTCAGCTGGGCAAGGAGGAGAAGATATAGAAAAAGACTCATGGATCAAGGAAAGGGCAGGGAGAGATCACTGACCAGTGACTGTCACGGACAAAACAGACCCCACTTGGGGAAATTAGTTTAACTAAATCAGACTAAGACAGTCAGAAATAAAAACTAACTCTTAAAAGGGGAAGGTGAATAGTGTCTACATTCAGTGCATCACATGTTGTCTCTGCCTCTCCTTCTTTGTCAAGAGGAGGAGGACTCATACTCTTTTCCTGCTCCAGTGTGAGTTCTTCCCATGGGGTGTAATCCTTTAGGAACAGACTACTCCAGTGTGGGTCCTCCACAGGGTCACAGGTTCTGCCCGCAAAACTGCTCCAGCACAGAATTCCCACAGGGTCACAACCTCCTCCAGACATCCATTTGCTCCAGTGTGGGGTCCTCCATGGGCTGCAAGTGGATATCTTCTCCCACATGAACTTCCGTGGGCTTCAGGGACGCAGCTGCCTCACTATAGTCTGCACCGAGGGTTGCAGGGGAATCTCTGTTCCAGCACCTGGAGCATTTCTTCCCCCTCCTTCTTCACTGAGCTGGTAGACTGCAGGATTGTTGCTCTCACATATTCCCACTCCTTTCTTATGACTGATGCTGGTGTTGCAAAGGGTGGGGTTTTTTATCCCCTTCTTAAATTCATTATCCCCAAGGTGGTACCACTGTCACTTACAGGCTCAACCTTGACCTTATAGGCAGGTCCACCTTGGAGGGCTGGTTTTGACTCCATCAGACATAGGGGGAGCTTCTGGCAGCTTCTCAGAGAAGCCATTTCTGTAATTTGCTGCTGCCAAAACTTTGCCATGAATATCAAATACAATTTCACAAATAAGATCCCTTAGGTGTATTCTGTAGTTAAAGCCAGACTGGACTGCTCAAGGATGGTGTCCAATGTGCAGCTGCAGTGTATTAAACAGAGATTCAAATGTGAAAACACCCTGAGTGAGGACATTTCACCCCCTCTCTCACCTTGCTCTGTGCCTTTCCTTTTTGCACAGACCCTCTCCAAAATTTCTTGCACTGACTTATATCCTGGCTCAGAGCAGGGGATCTACCATATATGCCTGGTTCTTAGCAATCTCCCTGTGGAGTCCATGCACTGTATTCCTGGGACTGGCAGCACTGTGCAACACAATGCTAAAATCTCTGGGTGTTTTTGTAAGTCCATATATGTTGGACTCAGGAACAGCACTGCTGGATCTGATAGGAGATGGGGCATGGCTGGAGATGGAGAAGCAAAAATAATAAAAAAAAAAGAAAAGTGACAATGTTCTTAGTCTGGAAAGAGTCAAGGTAGAGTCTGTGACTGCTTGTCTTCCCACCATCCCAGCAGGATTACCTGAAAGACTCTGACAGTCATTTGTGGCAGCTAAATATCCCTGAACTTTTTCCAGTGTATTCTGCATGACTTTTTTCCCCACTGTTACCCAAGTGCTCCAACCTAGCACTAGTACTGAGGAGAAGGAGTATGATTCTCTGAAACATTAAAATATATACTACAGTTTTAAAAGAAATACAGAAAAAGACTATCTCTTGAAAATTGGGGGGAGAAATTTCAATACAACAACATCTCCAAAGCTTGTGCTCAGAAAAGTGAGAGCTAGATAATAACTTGTCCCATACATTGAGCAGCAGGGAAGGAGTATGATTCTGCCTTAAAGGGACAATTTAACCCTATTTTCCTTAAAAGTGCTGAACTTAAGCACTCAGGAACTGTGTTTCCATCTGTAGTCATAAAGCTTGATAAAAAATCACAGTGTCACAGACTAAGGATAGTAAAGGGAAGGCAAAGCAGATTTCCTATCAGAAAGCGCAGTCCAGTCAGAAATACATTCTGAGACATTTTAAGCTTCATAACATATTGCTGTCTCAGACATTACAGTAAACAGTCCATTAACAGTTTTGCAAAATGAATGCTGACCTCCACGTATTTATTTACTTGTATTTCTCAATATTTCAAATAGGAGTTTGGTTCTGGACCTCTCTCAGCTCTGAGGCAGCACAAAGTTCTGAAGCTTAAAATTACTTGTTTTGCTGAGTTTGCTGGGGTTTTTTGCTGAAATATGATCTTATTTTACACAGGATAATGTTGACTCATTTTTGTATCTTCTTAAGATAAATTCCAATGAGCTGTGTCCCTAACTCGTTCTTATGCTCCAATTTACTTTTTCCTTTCAGTTCCAGGGAGAGTCAGTGTCATCTATAATGGATGTTTAGAATTAGGATTTTTTTTTCACAATTTTCTGTAAGATGAGGAAGAGAGAAAAATTAGTAATTGGTTGGCCTATCTATCTATCTATCTATCTATCTATCTATCTATCTATCTATCTAAAAGAAAATAGCATAGGGACATCACGAGGTGATCCTCCCCCTCTACTCAGCCCTAGTGAGGCCACATTTGCAGTATTGTGCTCAATTCTGTTCTCCACAGTTCCAGAAAGACAAGGAGCTATTGGAGAGGTTCCAGTGCAGGCCATGAAGATGATGGGGTCTGGAGCATCTCTCTTATGAGAAGAGACTTCCAGAGCTGGGCCTGTTTAGTCTAGAGAAGAGAAGACTGAGAGACGATGTCATAAATATGTATGAATATCTCAAAGGTGGGTGCCGAGAGGATGGTGACAGACTCTTTTTGGTGATGCCCAGTGACAGCACAAGGGGCAATGGCCACAAAACAAAACACAAAAAGTTCCATCTCAACATGAGGCAGAACTTCCTTACATTGAGGGTGGATGGCAGAGCACTGGAACAGGTTGCCCAGAGAGATTATGGAATCTCCCTTTCTGGAGATGTTCAAAGTCCACCTGGACATGTTCTTGTGCAACCTGATCTGGGTGACACTGCCTTGTCAGGGGGGCTGGAGTAGACAGTCTTCAGAGGTCCCTGCCAACACTAACAATTCTGCCATTCTGTGATTTAGCTATTTTTTCCAAATTGATCAAGTGGTAATTTAAATTAGATACAAAGCAGATCAATTTATCATTAGACTACTTCAGGTTGAAGTCCAAATTCAGAAAACTGTTCCTTAAGTTCTATTAAGAACTTTTTAAAGTAATTAACTATAAATGTTACTGCAGTCTGTCCTCCACTGGGATGTTTGCAAATGAGGTCACAGTCATAAATAATAGTCTCAAAAAAAGGTGTTTTTGTCACAAAAAATTGCAGGGAAAAATGAAATTTTTAAGTTAAAATGACAACATTTATGGTATCTATGCAATGTCACTTACTTGTTATTATACATCTGATGAGTCACAGAGCTGAAGCCAAAAAGAAAAAATGAAGACATTGGCAGAGTTGTGTCCTTCAGTAGCTGGTCTGACAAAGAGTAATTTTCTCCCTCTTAAAAACAAATTTTCTCCCTCTTAAAAATAAAACTTAGTGTTTTATTCAAAGGGGAAAAATAAAAAAAAAGAAAGTAGAAACCGTTCAAAGAAGTACATACTCCATAGATGAGGAATCCATAGATGGAGATCCAAACCTCTTATTTTACTGCTTGCTGAAGACTAAGATTTTTTTCAAATATAGCCTTAGATGAAGCCTTTCCCAAAGCAGGGTGATAAATACAAGGTTTGCCAAGGAAGTGGAATCATCATGGAGTATAAAAGACTCTAATGTTGTCAGTATAATGGAAGGAAAAACCCCAAGCTAGCTGAGAGTGCAGTTTTCGACACATGCTTTTCACAAACTGACTGATGCAGCTCTTTCAAAGAAATCAATCTGAGGCTTTGCAAATCACTGTGGGACAGATTCTGCTTTTCACTCATTGTCCTGTTCGTATTGCAGACAAAAAACCGCATTTCTCTGCAGATATAATTCACTGTGATAATTATACCCTACGACTACAGTGTGAGTCAGCATGTGGAGGCTGGCAGAATGCATCCTCCTAAAACTGAGCAATCCAGGCTTCAGGGGCTCGTAACATACAAACTTAAACTACAAATGTTTTGTGTGGTTGTGTTCTTTTGGTTTGGGTGGTTTGTTGTTTTTTTGGGGGGGAGGGGACAAGTTCCCAATTTGGTTTTTTCTTGTGTTATTAGTTGTTTGTTGCTTTTTTTGTGTGTGGTTTTTTTTTTTGGTTTGGGTTTTTGTTTTGTTTTTTTTTCTTTTAATATTTTCTCTTGAATGTAAAAGTACTGATTCTTTCAAACTCCTGCAGTGATCTGTTGTCATTCACAACATCAAACCATAACCTTAATGGTTATTTGCATCATTTGCTTCATGCTTTGTGGTTATAGTTCCATTTGGCTCAAGGCATAGTGGTGTAAAGCATTCATGGATGTATAGAGAGTGTAAAAGAGAGAAAGTTTGATCAATAGGACACCTTTGTTGTTGGTAAACATTGTCAGAAAATGATCAGTGTCAGTGCTCTAAGCCAGAGAAAACTAATAACATGAGTGGCAAGCTTCTTGCAAGCACTTGGAGTATTTATGTGGCATTCCAGAGGAAGATCTGTAAACAAGACTAGAACAAAAATACAATTTTATTGATATCCACCTGATTTATGTTTACAGCATGTGTTGATAATAACCCTATTTGTCAGAGAGTCTATCATGAATACTAATTTACTGTTACTGAGTCAAAACCAAATAAGTGAGGTTGATATGATGGTGCACTCTATGCATTTTCATGTAATCACATTTAGAGTGACCTGAGCCCCAGTAAAGAAATCAGAAGGCTTTCACCATGCACAGAATGTTTTCTAATGAGTTTATAAGTGTGTCCTGATATAAATGGAGCTCAGAGACTATGAAGAGAGCCTCACCATCTGTTTAATGAAACATGAATAAAGATTATTTTTAATATCTTATGCCATGCTTTTATTTCACAAACTTACTTTTCAAAGCAGAACATCTTAAAGTCCCAGAAGATCAAATCCACAAAAAGTTATTACATTTTGAACTTTCTTTTATCCTAACTTGAAACAGAAGATACTGAGATGTTTCCTGTGATTAAGTAACAGGAAAATAAATAGTAACTTGGTAAATATTAGAATGGTCTGATCAGAAGAGTTTTCCATAACACAAAAAGAAATGCATTTAAAGTTAATTGCTCAATCTGTGAAAATAACATAATAGTGAAGTGAAATGTTTCAGCATAAATTAAATAGATCTATAATTGTTCATGTTTAATTTTGTTAAAATTAATATACTCCTCTTACAAAGCATTAATTTTTGACTAATCAGTACATTTCAATGAAGGAAAAATCTACTAGTTCTGTTTGAAGAATGGATGAATATTATTCAACCAGTTGAGAGAAACTTGGATAAGGAGATAATGTGACATGCCTAAGTAGTAAAATCCAAAATCTCAACTGGAATAAGTCTAGTTCAGATCTAGGAAACCTGGCTCATAGAACTGTAGAATGTTAGGATTGGAAAAGACCTTTAAGATCTTCAAGTCCAACTATCAACCCAGCACCACCATGTTCCCCATTAAACCATATCCTTTTAACAATTCTACAAGGACTGTTATCTGGCATCACTTCTAAGGTTTCTATTCATCCCAAAAGATAGAGAGTGGATTTACTTTTGTATGTGTGGTCTAATGCCCATTTATCTGTTAATAACTGCTAGAACAGCAGCAATTTACCAGCCAAACTCAGGGACCCACTGTTCTCATTAAACACCTAGTATATATAATAAAATATATACAAGTTTATTTCCTACTTTTCAGAATGAATTTTTGTGAGTTGTTAAAGTTCTAGAAAGAAATAAACAAACCGAAACAGGAATAATTACTCATTCACCCTAAAGAGAAATGCAGGAACACAGGTATAGAAAAGACTGAAGATTATAACTCTTCATTTACAAGAAGACATTTTGTTCTTGACTGTTTTTTTTTTTCAACTCATTTCTATATGTACTGCTTCCTTGAATGCTCTAAACTGCATTGAAATTAATTCCCTTGAAATTGCAAGGTCAGAATTTAAGGTTTTGCTAAATATCTGCAGTTCCTTCTGCAGTTCCCATTGCCTTCACCTGGAGCTTTTAGCACTCAGAGGTTTTAAAAAGCAGTTTATTGGTCTAAACTGGATAAGAAATAGTGGAAAGTGATAAATCTCCCTCTGGCTGAGCCAAAGCCCATGCTGGCATGCTAGGTCTGGTGAAGAACGAGGAATTAATTCTTTACCATGGAAATACAAGCTCAAGCCTTTAGGTAAATTGATTGGATGCTAGTTGGTAATTAGCACAGTGCTTGCGCAAGACTCATGTGCCTAAAACATCTGTTGCTAAATTTCATCATTGTTCAAGGTTTTGTTTGCTGGCATAAGTGCAACTAAAAGCAGCAGTTGTCTATGGAAGAATCATAGTCAGATTTCAAAGGCAAAGGCCAAGCTGTTTCTGCTGGGGCTTGCTCTGGGCTTCTAATGTGAACTGCATTACTGATAGTAAAGAACATTAGAAAATAATCCTCTTTGATTCAAGGGAAAACCTAAAACTACCTATAGTGACATCTGGTGGCACCCAAAAATGTCACATTTGAAAGTAAACCCCTTGGTGAAAAATGAGGATTGGCGGTCCTACGACCTGACACTCTTCCAGCTGGAGTTAATAAAAGTCATATTCAGTGATGTGAAACAGATATATTAATGTAACTTCCCCCTTCCTCACCTGAGCCAGAGATGCCTGTGAAACCTCAATCCACAGGCAGTTATGGCATGGTCTCCACTCCATCTATATGTTGAAGGAATGAATGCACTGAACACCCATTTGCTTCTCAGGGACTCTTTATATTCTCTATGGTCACTGCACAAAATACGTCATGGAAATGTGACTTATACATATGGTTATTTAAATGAGAGATGCTACCATCTATGATGAAATAAATGTGGATACAAATGAACTTTGGCACTATAATATATGATACCTCTCCAGCCTGGAGAAATATATCAGGTGTCTTCAATTAAAATAATAATAATAATCCTCTCAGCCCTGTTCAATTCAAGCCAGCCATTTAATTTAGTTTTCTCTCAGCTGATCCTTATAACTCTGCTACAGTTCCTAGAATTCCCTCTAAGTAACCTTTGCTCTGCCCACTGTTGTAGAAACATTTCTCTGGTCTTAGATCCTCTGCTTCCTTCTTTTCTTCAGCTGCACAAATAGCATCTTAGCTATTTTTCCTGCAGGTCCTGATACAGACTCTCTGATTGGTATTACATCAGAAAAACAAACTGTGGCATAAGAAGGAGAAGGACCTTGCTAGGACCTTGCTCTCCTAAAGAAACATGATGAGATTGCTGCTAGGATCTGGTTGAAAAACCAGAACAGCTCACACACTGACAGTTGTCTACATATCCATTTTGGTTCCTATTCTGTTAATCAAGATGGTAGCCAAGAACCCAGTTTTCTTGATATAGAAGTGAAGAAATATTTTTCAGCCTTAAATAGCTTTGCTTTCCCAGAAAGAAGCATCATCTTTCTCCACTGTATTTCAAGTCATATTTATTTGTAAGACAAACCCCTAACATTCAAACAGGTGTGAATGGCGGTAGCAAGCAGAAACACAGTACTACACTTGAGATGAAACATTGGCACCTTCAGATGACATTTTTCATAGCAATATTATTTCTATTACATCAGCTTCAGAGATCATCAGGAATTTGTGGTCCCTAATGAGGTAACTGCTAAACCTCACAATATGCAGATTTTCTGAGGCTCAGGCTACTCTCATGTTATTCTGTTTTCCTTGAGGTACATGCTGGAGCTCTCTCTGCTGAGGACTTCTCAGAAAGCATTACATGCAGCTAAACCTGAAACACATGTGGGTAGGCAAAGGAGTGTCCATGCCAGCATATAAATCTATGTCTGAAATTTAGGTATGAATAATTCCACTCTCAAATCTCCACTGCTCTCTTAGAAAAACAGGTTGCTTACTTAACATAAAAATAAAACAATGCATAAATGTTGGATTTATATATTTTATATTAGTAATAAGTTGCAAGCAAAATAGATATGTATATCATCTTTCCCATCTGACTGCTAGACCTGCTCAGGTACAGCATTTGGTCATTTTTCAACTTGCTTTACTTTCCGGAACTTATGTAGCTTCCTCACCTCAGATCTTCTTTCAGGAATGTTTTCTCAGTCTCCAAGGAATAACCATGATATACAATGAGAATCTCCTGGAGCCGGCAGAGCTTGAGGAGAATTGCAGCTTCTCAGTTCGTTTATAAACACTTCACAACCCTGCCAGCGAGTGAACAGTGAGGAATCTTCACAGCAAGCAGCAGGGCAGGTTTTGAGCTAATAGCTGGCTGATCCTCAGATTTAGGTGAAAGCAGCAATGTGTGTTTTTGTCCAAATGACACCAACACTGGGACAGGAAACAAACCTTTCAGTCTTGCTACAAGACAGCCAGAGTCCTTAAGGCAATCCTTAATGCCTATATTTATAATTTTCTGACTCATCTATGCTAAGACTGACTCAGTTCTTGGAGGATGTGTACCTTCAGTTTGCCTGGCAAACCACCCAGGGTGAAAATTTTCTTTGGAAGTTCAGAACATCACAGCTGAGTTCTGAATGTCTCTCGGACCTTGTGGATGAATTCAGCTTTTCCCTGTTCTCAGCATATGTGTGGACAAAGCTCTCCAGCCAAAACCTGTTTTTTCTTTTCTATTGATCCTCTTCTTCTTTTGAGGAGCTCATGATGTAAATAATACAGTATAAAGCATATGAATTACACCAACAAAATAGATGATTTCTGCCTCAATTCTATTCAATTTCTGCCTCTGCTTCTGTTCCATAGAAGATAGAATATCATTAGATAAATTAAGGGCTTTACCCAATATATGCAGGCCCTTCAAACTGGCAGAAAAGCAAAAAGATTCTTTTCCAAGGAAAACATTTAAGAAGAAAAGAGTTATAAGATTTACAGTAGAGAATCTGTCTTAGAGAATGCTCTGAGATGGTTTCACCCATTTAACTGAGCATCTGTTTGCCAGAATTGCCCCAAATAATCCTATGTTTTTGACTTTGCATGCATGTTCATACACTTAGCAAATACTGTGAGTAGATTTCTAATTCAGGGGAGACTTACAATACTCTCTCATGCATTACTTAACACATAAAACTTTGCCGTGGAAGCAAAGATACAACACTACTCTTGGCTTTTGATCACAGGTGAAGATTTTTGGCAAATGAAATGAATCCAGATGGTGATTAGCAAAAAAAAAGCCTTTTTATTTTTCCCTGCTGATGTGAAAACCAAAGTTCATTGTTTTATTAAATGGATTACAAAACCAATTTCTGAGTTCCTGTTTGGAACAGACAACAAGGGGAGCTGTCTCAGCAAAAAGTAGTTCTTGGATAAGCTGTTCAGTGATTTTCATTTTTGCCCTCAGGCATGAGAGATTGAAGAGTTTGCCTTCTTGAAATTGGAAGCAGACGCCTGCCAATGGAATATTAGAGTCTTGTACAATAACTGCAGCAGAGACGAGACAGCAGAAGTAAAATAAATACACAAAGACAATATAATAGTGTGACCACTTAAAAAAGTTTCTAGAAACTATCTTTTCTCTGGAAATTTTTGATTTTGGAGGAGAAAAGAAATTTTTGTAAGAGACCCTGGAATGAGCTTCAGAAGGTTTCTATGTGCTTCCCAAATTAGTTACAGATTCCTTCTGTCAATTTTGGTACAGGTTTTAAGATGAGATACAAAAGAGGACATAGGAGCTCAAAATACCACTTAAACAGAAATAAGACACATATGCCAAAAGAAGAAATTCAAAATCTCTTCATGTGTATGCAAGGATGCTGATGAATTCAACGATCTTTGAGTCTAGTAGAGATGTACTGTATACCAAACTTACATCTCACATTACAAAGGCTTTTCATCACAAAAGCCAGTTAGCTTTTCTTTTCATTGCAAAAGCTAGTCAGCTGCAATGAAGATCAGCCATGGAGCACATCTGCAGATTGTACCACTTGCTTCAGGCTGCTTGGGATTCACAGAAGAGGTATTTTTAGCTTCTCCAAAGACTGTAAGTAAGAATTGTCCCAGCTGAAAACATGGATTATGGGGGATAACTTCCTTTCTAATAAGAAATACTTGATTCTAAAACTCATAAATGAGCTCTGCAAACACAGTAAAATAGGCTTGAATAATCTAGGAAGAAAAGCATGAATTTAAAATTTCTCACAAAATTTGGCAGTAGTAAAATGTATATATATATATAACTTCTGCTTGTTCTTTATTTACTATGTGGATATATTAGTTTTATGAAAACCACAGTGCCAAGGCAGAAGTTCAAAGTGCTTATAAAACTGTGTCTTGAGTAGGACTTTGCACAACAGACTGAGAAAAGCTCAAAGAGCTGAGGATGGACTAGGCAGGCCAAATCCCAGCAGGAAGCACATGTGGGCAACAACAGGAGCAGAGAGCTAGATTTTGGTAAGAGCAAGCCCCTGAACAAGCCCTCAGAATTAGAAATGGTGTCACAGAGTTTGTGCATCTTTAGAACCACAGAAAGTTGTTAGGTCTAAGAACAAGACAGAAACTCACGCTTGAAGAACACAGTGTGATGCCTTGAGTTTTCTCCTTATATTTTGGGGATTTTAGTCTGACTATATAGTTCAAATCATAAGTTTTCTTGTGAGGCCTTTTCATGAATGTTTATATTCTTTCTGAAGATAACGAGGGAAGTGAGACAAAATATAGGCCCAGAATTCTTGGAGAAGCTCTGGGGGACAGATCCAGGGGTGGGTATAGGAAATTAGGTTTCTGGTTGGATATATTGGGAACATAGGTTTTAGACGAGCTCTGGTTTGGTATATTGTCATGGTTTGACTCTGGCTAAAAGCCGAGAGCTCACACATAGATCTAAAATTTCACAGAGAAGGAAAAAAAAAACCCCGACTTTTGTGATAAGGATTACAAGCAACTGTTTATTAACTACTTCACACAAGCAAAACAGGCTCTATCTTAGAATGTTAAGAATTTACTTCTACAACAACTACAACTACTATTAAATCAGATTTTAAGAGTTTAAGGGTGAGCAG
>WEIV01028384.1:0-12838 GCA_013390005.1 Calyptomena viridis | reverse complement strand
GAGTCATTGCAATCTCAAGCAGCCCCAGCGCCCCCCACCCCATACTGGCTGTAGGTGTTTGCTGCACACCGAGAGCTCAATACTCACTCACCGAGAAGGATGGGGGTTTTTTTTGTTTCCTGGCTGTTTGTTGTTCTTATGCATCATTAATATTCAATTTAATTTACTGTTTATATGTGCGTAAATAAGGTTATTTATATATATATATTAAAAAATATATAATATATATTTTTGCAGTAAAAGTTTTTCTTTATACTCAATCAAATCTTGTAGCTTCTATATTAAACTATTTCCTGTCCTGTAAATGGTGACACTCTGTGATTACTTTTTTGTGCTTTTCCTTATTGAGTGGTCCTCCTTTCTCCCTAATTTCTACATATTGCCACATATACTAGGGATAGTTCAATCAAATACTCATAGGGATCTATTTTCCTTTGAAACATCCTTGGAAATTTTCCCTTGCAAGTCAAGGAAAGCTCACTTGTGTTCTGTATTTTAGCTGCAAGTTCCATGGAGATGTCTAAAGTACTATAGAGTATCTCAAATAGCACTAAATGCCGATGTTTTAGCAATGGAATTGTACTTACCATCTCCTTCTCATCTAGCAGTGGATTTCACCACCGTATTCTCCTCCTCTCTTAGTCTTTCTCAGTTTTTTCCATTTCTTTAACACCTTAAATTGTCTCATCCTCTTACCCAAAGCACTTCTCCTAACAGAATTGTGTTCCTCAGAACCTCATCTCAGACTTCTGGCAACAACAGCCTCTTTGTGCTAAGAAGCATCATCTTTAAACTCTTTCTTTCTCAGGCACTCCCTCAGTAGTCATCACAGCTGTGTGCTCACATCAAACTTCTGTTTCCATGAGACTGGACACAAATATGGGACAGAGAGGAAAGATGAAGATTTTGTTTGAAGTAGAGAGGAGGCTGAGATTTAAAAAAAAATCAGTGTATGGAAAAACATGAGGATGTTGCTAAGCAAAAAAAAAAATCTTTATACAGAGTGACAGCCATGCCCACTTCATAATTCTCTTTTGAAGTTTGACTAGAAGAAAGACAATTTCTCAAGGAAATTCAGACAAGCAGCCTGAAATAGTGGAGCCACTGGGGAATAGGAAGCAGACAAGCAGTTGTTTGCTTTAGAAACTAATGGAGAAGAATTAAAGAAAGTCATGTTTGGGACTGTGAATAGCAAACTAAAAATACATTGCACCTCCTCTTGTCCAGGGATTAACTGCACTTGGCTGATAAAGAAAAAGAAGGCTGTAAACATTTGTAGGCCTAAATGTACACAGCACTTTTCTACACTTCAGAAGTGTTGAGGAAGCAATGAAATCTGCTAAATGCAGCTGCTGTCCACGTTTAACATACATAAGGGGGCAATGCATACAAGTAGAGTTATGGTTTCCAAAGTGCTCAATGAATGAATTAACTGCTAATAATGGGCTGCTTCAGTTAAAAAAACTCCAAACCATAATTTTCAGTATGCAACTCTACTGTTAACAAGAAATAGAGCATGTTTATGAGGAAAAAATTATGTATCTATTACCTTTTCCAACATTTCTTTCCTACAGTGATGCTTTTACAATTTTCCATGGAGGTCAATGCAACACTTCTGCATAATCAAAGGAGTTATTGAAGGGGAAATTTTAGCACTGGGGGAAACAGTCACACTTTAATTTTAGTTTGCAAGAGTGGGCACATGCTTGACTGTCTTAGTGTGCACATGAAAAGTATGCAAAAGGAAGACTTATGTACCTTCATGTTATCTCTGGTCCTATGCAACTTTTGTTAGCAATTTTTAGTAATGTTTTCCTCTGATGTGAAGACAAAGGGTTAGGTCACTGTTGGGTCTTATGATTAGTCTGCACAAGACTCACTGGTACTACGTCACAGACTCCTGGCACAGAGCAGATATTCCAATGTACTATTACAGCCAAGGCTAAAGACAATGCTGTGAGTAGCTGTAATGAGTATGGTGTAAAAATTATTCATTTTGGGAAGTAAAAGGCACCTTGATTACTTGGCCGCAGAGCTCAGCCTCATCTGAGTCCAGCTTGCCTGCATAACCGAATGTTTACTGTTATACCCTCCCTGTAAAACAACTTTTTTTTCTTTCATTTTTTTTTGTTTGCAGTGACAGAGCTAGCAGCCTGTATATTAATTTTTAAAACATTATTCCCAGGGTAAATCTTATAACCCCTATGTTTATTATGTGTTTTTAGAGTATGAAGTACATGAGTAAACTAACAGCATAGTTCTTCAGCTCTACCAGACTGTTCTGAATCCTGGAAAGTATAACTTTGCCGTTGTTAATTAAAAATGTAATTAGTGCTTGTTATATATCATCATAACATTACAAAGACAGATTTTTTCTGGACTATAAAAGACGAATGAAGATATTAGGTATAATCCTGCAAATTTTACAATTTGCAAATTTTACAACCCCTAACTTATTAATCTGCTTGGCAGTATGCTTCCAGCAGATAATTTTACAGTGCATATATATAAATATGTCTTCTAACTCATTCCCATGGCCTTTTATCCCTTGCTCATAACCACAATAAAAGGAACAAGAGATAAGACTTTCCAGACTGTTTCTTAGCTTAACATGGCTTAACAAGCTTAATGTATCTTAGCATTCCAATTCACATCAAAACCCACAAAAAGTTCCGACTGTCATAGTTACAGGGGCTGGGACTGGTTTATCACTATGAGGGCACAACCAAGACTGTGTATTCTATACCCTCCATGTCATTCCTTATGAGCTCTTAATGATAACTCGTTTGGTAACACCTGCCCAGAGCACACTTCACACCCCAGGCCACAATAGACAAGGAAAGAGATCTAGGGAGACATTAACAACTCCAGCTGGAGGGTCCTCCCTGCTAAGGGGCCCAGCTGCACTGACACAATAGGCAGTTTACAATGGCCCACATCATCAAAGGATCCAAAATATCCCAGGACTCACAGAGATAAAACAACCGTTGTGAAACTCTCTGCCCTGGGGGAGGTACTGGGGATATACAATCTTTGGGGTTTGAGACTGGGGTACCACTTCATCGAACCCAGAAGGGGAACAGAACTCCATCAGGACTGTGGCTGCCACTCTGGAGGAGACTGCTACCATTTCTCCAACAGAAGTGCTGCCTTCAACAGGACCATCATTCTGACTACCAGGTTTTTCCTTTCCTTCTGCTCTGCACCCAGGGGCACCACACAGCACCATGCTGAGGAGAGAGATCTCTATTACTAAGAGAAAGGCTGACAACTTTTGCCTGGCAGCCCATGGTCATCCTTTGTTTCTGCTCTGCACCCAGGGGCACCACGCAGTGCTGGGGCAGGGAGCTCACAAGCACCGTGCTGTTCCTGTCCCAGGGGGCTGGGTTGTACTTTGTTCTAGTGGGTCAAAGCAGTTTTTGTTTTCTTGTGTCATTGTATGTATTGTGATCTTTTTAGTAAAATTGTAGTTCTGACTTGTGGTCTCTCCAGTTTGGGTTCATTTCTCCCACTAGTTTACTTCTAAACCAGGACACTGACTAACTTCAAAACCACTTGCATTCAGGTGACCTTTAACTTCAGCTAATTACTTTTCTTAGCAGAGCTTATTAGGGAGAATCAAGGAATATATCTTCTGAGTTGGGCTGGCTCTGTGGAAATGCTGTGAGTTGATGTTCTGTATTGGCATTGAAGTTTGCACTGGTGCATGGAGGCCCAAACCCAGAGCTGCCATTGGCTTTGCACCAGTTGTGGGCTAGTTATATGCAGAAGTTTTTAAACAGAAACATGTGATGAGAAAGTCTGATAATAATGGAAAGTTTCCATTTGGAATTTAGGAGAAAAAACAAAAAAAGAAAAACTAACTGAAACATTGCACTGTCTAAATTTTGTCCCTAAAGTATTCATATGCAAATGTCCCTTTCAGTTCTTCTGGCAGGAGGGTTATTTAAAAGCATTTGAGATTTTTAAATTCATAGTTTATGGCAGCACTTCAGATAACAACCATAAGTAATTATGGTCACATACATGGACAAAGGCAGTTGTCAATCCTATTAGTGTCAGACAATGATGCAAGTTGGAAAGTAAATGGCTGTTTAGTTAGTCCCAATTGTTCCATTGACAAACTGAGGAGTTAATGGTTCCTAGGAATTATTATGAGATCTACTAGTTGAGAGCTCTACCAAGCTTTAGACAATATTACTATTACCATTATTAGCATTAATTATAATAGTAAAACCCATAATAGCAGCCAGTCAGTAAGAAAAACAATATGTGATTAAGCAGGGAGACATCGTCAGATCCTTCCAGTACACTTGTGCTCATGCGTAATAAGAAACAATGTAATTTATTGCAAACATCTTTGAATGTCTTCTAAGCAAGCATCAGATTTCAATTATAAAAATGACTCTGAAACCTCCATTTTATCCCCCCCCCAACTTGTGACTTCTATGCATTTCAAAGGTTAATCAGAAACTGTTGTGAGAAATGTACTATTAGCTAATTGAGGTGCTCAAAAAACAAGACTGAGTCTACTGAGTTAAAGGAGGCAGAATGGATGCTCAGGTGCTTAGCAACACACAGAAAAGAAAGAAAATGAGATCACTAGAAAACACTTTGTTATCCAGGGAGTGATAGATTTTCTCTCCATCATGACAGGGAAAGTACATTTAAAGAAGAGGGAGCTCTTAGTTATGGATTCCTGAAGGTGCTACAGGGGAAGCCTTTAATCAGCCAGACCAGAATCTGATATATTCTTCTAGCTCTTTGCCCCCAAACTTTTATGTATGCCTTTACTTCTTGGCTGAGGGAAGGCAGAGGGCAATGTAGGTCACATCATGGGATTAGGAAAAATCTTTCCTGGGGATTTATTACAGGTGTGTATGTGTGTCTGTATGTTTATCAGTCTGCATGGGGGACATGGTTTAGTGGTGGACTTGCCAGTGTTAGGTTAACAGTTGGATTCAATGATCTTAGAAGTCTTTTCCTATCTAAGTTGTTTTATGATTCTATGATCTATTTATTTTTGCTGCATTCCTGATTTCTTGTTATGTAGCATGAGCATATCCATGGCAGTGTTGAAGTGCTCCTGCAGAAGAAGATAGCTCTTCTGGTGGGAGCCAGAGATTTGTTGGTACAGAGAGTCTGTACTCACTTTCCAGATGAGTTTCCATTAGGCAGAAAACAAATGGCAGGAGGGGTCTTGTATTAATGCTGGTGCAATGGGATGGAGATCTGCTGACTGATGCCTGGCATTTTTCTGCCTTGCTGCATGGAAAGGGATGGAACACCTGAGACTAGGAATGGTGCACTGGCATTAACTTGAAAACTTTGGATCCTTCTCACCAACTCTTGTAAGTTGTTATTGATTTTGGCCTAGGTGTTATTTGCATTAAATACCAGTGGATTGCACAGTTCATGGTTTCCGTTGGCTAAGCTCACTGAAGTACTGAAGGCAGCTTGAATACACATTTCTCTCATGCCTTTCCAACTGCTGTCTCCCCTTGTTTTCCTCCTGTAGAGATTCCTGTCTTCTTACCATCTTCTTCCTTAATTCTAGGTAATCTCAGCAGCCTCTCACACCCAGCTTCAAACACCAGGAACACAGGCCACTTTCTGTGGCCTTATTTCTGTTTTGACTATGTTATACTCTAACTCCATTCCTTCTCCTCCATTTCTCTCTCTGCCTGCTCGCTCTTATTTTCCCACTATGATCCCATCAGCCCTGCATGTGCCAGTGGCAATTACACTATTCATCATGTCAGAGGGACAGGATATTCCTGGTAGTCTTTGTCATACTCACTGTCTGCCATTAATGCAGAAGGCTGTACCATGATTTGGAAGAACATTCAGAGAAATGGCTGGAGGCTGTGGCAGCTGCAACACTTTCTATGGTGTGTGCTGTGGTGGTCATGGAACATACAGCTGGCAGAGGGTTGTGAAGTGACATGCACAACATCAGTAATCTATTTACTCTGTGGCACATGTGATGAAAGGCTGTGAGGATATGACATGACTACTGCATTGCAGAGGCTCAAGTCCTTTTCTCTGTCACTAGGGCTTGTCAGTGTTTCTAAGGACAGTTACACCTGTGCAGGTTTTGCTGGCACAGAGAGACAAACAGCTTTTGTGACCACCCAGTTTCTCCTCATGTTTTTTTGACTGTCACCATGATGAATGAGCGTCAGTCATTCTTTGTATTTCTGACACTGATCAAACATAACTTTCAAAAGTTACTGTGCAATGAATAAACAAGAATACACATCAGACAGAATGGAGCACCTTGCCTCATTCAGTTAGTAATAAATCAGATAACATTGCTGACTGATGCAGCGTTAGACATCTCAGAACACTAGTTTTGTCAGAATAATCAAGATTTCTTTATTCTTACCATGTACAGTACAATGCCAGTACGACTCAATGCAGATTTTCTTTGAACATTAAGAAACAGAACCTTTAGAAAGGCTTTAGAGCCTTTAGAAAATGGCCACATTTTCCCCAGAAGAGATAGTGCGTATAAATTGCAAAATGATTTTATAATTTCTACTAGAAGTGGGGAATATGATCTTTGATGCTTGAGCAATTTTGCCAGCACTAATTAAAGAGATATTAAATGGCTTTTGGGGAATTACTTAAAGCTATATTAAAACATACTTTCTTGATTAAATTTTTCATAAAGTTATATTTTAGAATTCTTGTAACGTACACCTCTTTACTTGTAAGCTAAAAGCTTGGATGGATTGTACAAATAGGACCTGAATTGGCTGTATAAATACTCTTACAATTAGTTTTGAACATCCAGGAGCCTGAAAGTACTAAACCAAATGTAAATCTAATCCCAAATGTATTCTGTTGTGTTCCCAGAGTCATTATAATGCTTTAGGGAATAAATTCATCAATTCTGAAGAGCTCATCAATAGAAGTTAAATGGTATAAGTACTATAAATTTAACAGGCAATGTAATCCAGGACATAATCTCCTAACAGCAAAAAGCAGAATTAACTTTATTATTCTTGCATAGGTATAATAATTCAATCAAAAGTAATTTTAGTGACATCTTGAAAGATACAAAAAAATGTAAGACCTCAAGCTTTCATAGGCATTGAATGGAGGATAACTACCTCAAGACCCCTTTATGTCTTTGAAAAAATTCCACCATCTTGTGGACAAATCTGGTATCAGGAAAAGATACAAGATGGGAGAAGTTGGAGCGGTGGTTGTACCATTAACATAGCCTTTTCTCCTGCATCACTCCATGTGACCCTGGTTATGTGGATGTGCAGCTTCCATACCCATTTGGCCCCAAAAATAAGAATGAAGTTGTATCCATCTTTGGACATTATATTTTATTTATCATTGTGGTAATTTAAAATTGCATGTCTGTAAGCCTTGAGTATTTAATGTTCATGTTGTATCTGATAGATTCTTGTAGTGCACTGTTTTCAGAAGGCTCTGCAAATGTTCTCTGAAGCCAGTCAACCTGAGTGCTGCCTCTGAAGGAGAATGGGGTGCTTGGCTGCTAGCAGGAAGCAAAACCTTCTTTTTGAATAATCCAAGAACCACAACTGTATTTGCTCTGGAAATAATAACTCAATATTTCATTTAAACAGTCACTTACATAGCCTGTTCACACTGTAAACCCCTCTGTGGCCTTCCTCCTGGCCCAGGCTGGCACTGGTAGATAGCCAAGCATCCTTGGCTCTACTTTGCATGGGCCAGATTCATAACCCTGGCTTGCACTGCTGAGGATATTGCCTTATGGGGAGAAACAGCTGTAAGAGGTCTCCAGAAAGATAAGAAATGTGAAACTGCAGACAGAGGTAGGGTTGTTAAGGCAGAGATTGTGAAGAAAATAAAAGCATTATCAAAAGATATAAAATCTTACAGAAAAGAAATACAGGGGAGTTGTATGCTTTTTTTGGTCAATAAACAATTCCTTTTGAATTTAAATGAGGTATATGCTGCTTGCAGAGTCTCTTTGCATGTGGCTAAAGGTGTTGGTTTACCTGAATGGGAGTGTTTTGCTGATAGTCCGGATACCTCAAGCCATTCCTCCCATGGATCACTCCCAAAATGTTCCCATTGGTAGGCACTCTGTTACTGTTCATCTTAGGCCTGGGCACTGAATCCGTGCGGTATCATTACTGCTTGTCATTTGAACATCTGAAACTTTTTAGGGAGCAAATGGATGACGAATAGCCTGATTACTAAGAACAAGCAATAAATAAAGAAGAGTGAATGTTTGTTGTTGTGCACAAATAAGTTTTGTTAGCTTTTGTGAGCATTTGCTAGGGAAAAATTGGTCATATTATTTCTAAGAACATTTTCCCAGTCTGAGCTCATGTGTGCTAATGTTTGTTTGAGAGTAAGAATGCAGCCTCTGGAATTTGCATAGAAGGACTTACATGACAACAATACTTGAATAAGCTCTTGTCAGTACAATCCACAAAGTAGTTTTGTAACAGATTGTTTCCGTGGAGAAGACCCCATGAGGAAAGCCGGGGTGGGACTCTCTCTCTTCTGAACAGCAGCAGAGACAACGTCTGACTATAACCCCCCCACTCTTGTCTTCCCATGCTGCTGGGGGCAGGAGAAAGATCTTTGAAAGAGGGAGAGGTGGGGGGAGTAAGGTGTCTATAACATCTATCAAACTTCTCACTCTTAAACTCTTAACCTCTGATTTTAGTAGTAGTAGAGAATACTTAATGTTCTAAGTTAGAGCCTGTTTTGCTTGTGAAATAGTTAATAAACAGTTGCTTGTAATCCTTATCACCAAAGTTGAGGTTTCTTTTTTCCTCCTCTGAGAAATTTTGGACGTATGTGTGGGCTCTTGGCATTTAGCCAGAGTCAAACCATAACATTTGCAAATAACTTTCTCGCTCTCTTCTATTCATTGCAGAATGGATAGTAGTGGTTCTTATGAATGCTATAAGGGCATCTAACAACAACTGATATGATTGCTGTCAGTGGTTCCAGAAGTTTGGAGTAATATCTATCTCTGATTTTTTTTTTCTTAAGCACAAAAAGTAACTATGAGAGGAATCCATAAACATGATGAGAAGAAATTGTGTTATATTTATTTCTGATCTTTACTGATTTTGAATTTTATGTGGAAATGAATTCTGAGCTTGTGACTGAATTTATGACAGTAGTGGTGGTAAAGAAGGGACTTCTAGAAAAACATTATATGTGATTTAAAATTAATAAGCCCAGGCATTAATCAAAGGGAAGTTTTGGAATGAAAGATTTTCACATAGCAGCCTTACAGTCAGTTAGGTCATCATTTGTGCAGTGAAATGTTGCCTTTGGTGAA
This sequence comes from Calyptomena viridis, assembly GCA_013390005.1. Lineage (NCBI taxonomy): Eukaryota > Metazoa > Chordata > Aves > Passeriformes > Eurylaimidae > Calyptomena > Calyptomena viridis. The sequence goes on along the minus strand of WEIV01028384.1, from coordinate 3,528 downwards.
GCAACATATCCATGTAATATTATGAGATTGTTATAATGATGTCAGCATTTCTTTACTTGGAGGGTGTCCATAAAGAAAATAGAGTTTTTATGTAACCATTGAAAGAATTTTGTGCAGCTATCACCTTCACTGGCAGATTTATTGTTTCTCTATGCATTCATTCTACTAGACTGTGTGTGTTGAAGTATATTTTCCCAGATGTGCAGCAGATGTTTTAAAACATCAACGATAATTTAATAAACTATACAATTCAATTCTAAATAATGTCAGGAGTACTACTGCTGCACTGCTAAGAAGCATTTATGTCCAGGAGTAAATAGTTTATAGAACAGTTGATACACAAGGAAGATTACGCTGATTAAGAGTGCATGATAGGTGATACCAAACCAAAGTTTTCCAGTAGACATCATGAGAGCCTTCAAAGGTTGGTTCTAAGTTTAGCTCTTACTTTTCTAGTATACCTACTTGTCTTCTAACAATTTACCTCTGTCAAATAGGCATGAAAGGTACATCATTAAATTCAAAATATCTGGAACCAGCTGAGTCAGTGTCTGTTACAGAATTTATTCCCATTTCAGAAATATGACTGTATTTTGCTGTGACTCCACCTCACATGGTAGGGTTTTTATAGTCTTCCTGACTTGGATACATACACAAAAATGCCTCAGCTGAAAGGAATGTTAAAGCTCAGCTGGTGTAAATTGCTGTGGAGTAATAGATAAAGTGAAAAGTTAAAATCAAATAAGAATTACAGAGGAAGGACTCCAGCTGCTGGATGACATAAGGTCATGTTGCCTCACAAAGTTCCCCAAGCCCTGATAAGCACCAGTTATGAGAAGATATACCAACGAAAGGAATGGTGTGAAGATATTGCAGCGTCTCTTCACAAACATCCTGCAGGAAGGGAATGTGGTGACCCTTCTGACCTGTGCCATTTATCCATCAAGAAAGAATAGATGCCTGTCACATTACCCAAATTTAGCTTTTATAACTACAGTTGCTCAAATTCCATCTAAACCCATCCAGGGTTGGAGCAGGACTGCCCTGGACGGGTACTGGAATTGCCAGGGGCACTCTGGAACATCCGTTTTTGAGGCCCTGGGCTAGTTGCCGGGGGCACTAGCTTTCGAGTCGACATCACTAGGCGGGTGTTTTCCGAGTTTTGTCACTTTGGGAGAGAGCACAGCTTGCACCACAAGCACAGGCAAAACGCAGGGTTTTCTTTTTCTTTACTCCTTTTTCATTTGTTTAGATTGCGAGGGTGAGTTAATCTGCTGACAGCTTGTTTTATTAAATATGGGGGCTAAGCTGTAGGCAGAACAAAAGATTGTTTATTATGATGTTAAGAGTTTGTTGTTGGGGGGGAAAAGGGTTGATAAGGGTTTTCTTACATGTTTTGTATGCTGGCTCTACTCTCAGTGTCCAAAATTGATGCCGGCAGACATTCAGTCTGTCGACTTTTGGAATTCAATTGGCGTAAAACTCGGTGATTTAGCTGGCTCAAAGGAAAAAGCTCTGGGAATGTATTTTCAAATGTTCTAATTAGACCCCAAATTGTTCGATTAGCAAAGGAGCGAGATCTGAGAGAACAGTCAGTGACCCCCTCTGCCCCAGTTTCCCCTTACCTACCGATCCTGAAAAAATCCCCTAAGGGTGGTTCTCTCCGGGCGCAGGACAAGCGCAGTCAGTTTGATTGCCGCTTTCCTCGCCCACAGCGTTCCCCTTTGCCCGTACGGTCTGTCGGCAAGGCGCCAGCTGACAGATCGTCCCTTGATTCCATTTCCCCAGTTGTAAGACCCAAGTTAGTGACCTTTTTAGACCTGTTTGCTCCCCTACCCAAGAAATCCCCTAAATCCCCTAGGACCCCGAAGGCTTCCCGATCCCTACAAAATGGCAGATGCCATGAGGCAGCTGCCGCTTTTCCCTCCTCACAGATGGCGGTTCCCCTCAGGAGTTTCCCGCCACTCGTGAGGATTTTCCCACTGAAAGCACCCGCTTTCACACACTTTCTGTTCCAGGGGGGTCTCAGGGGGATGGGCAAGCAACTGCTTTTTCCGCCACTAGAGGCTCCTCCTCCCTCAACCCTTTTACCCCTCCCACCAACCCTTTTGACCCCACCTATTGCCTAAACTCCGCCTCCGACGTCACCAACGTCACACCTCCCTTGGTACCCCAATGCTCCGTCCAAAACTCCTCCCATTTTTCCACGTCACACGGGGAGGAATTTCCTGCGGGGTGGGGGGCAGAGTCCCAAGACCCCAACTCTGCCTCCTTGATGTCATCGGGGGGGCAGGGCCAGGAAGTTCCCACAGTTATCTGTCATGTAAACATCCAGGTTCCCATGATCCCCAATTCCCGGATCCCCATGAAGGCCTTGATCTGACTGCCACTCCCATTTCCTACCAGGCAAGGGGTAATCCCCATTGGAAACCATATAGTTATGGGAATAAAAAAGAGCTTTGCAAGGCTCAAAAAGAATTTGGCCACTCTTCGGAGTACTTTAAAGGATTATTAAGGGCAACCTTTGTCTCAAACATCTTGACCCCTTCAGATCTCCAAGACATTTTTCTCTGCCTGCTTTCCAGAGCTGAATTTCAGCTCTGAGTAAGCAGGTGGAGAGAAGGTCTTTCTGCCCTACTACCTGAGCTTGCAAGGACTCCAGACAGAGAAAAGGACCTTCATGGGAATCCCATCACACTAACCACCTGTGTGGGGAGGGAGAGTGGGCGTTCCCTATTAAACAGGCCATGGCATTACCCCAGTATGTCCTTGAACGTGTTAAAAATGTTGCAGAAAAAGCTTTTTCAGGTTTGCCGTCTGAGGAGCCAGTGGACAACTACATAAACATTCGGCAAGGGGTGTCTGAGCCCTTCATTAAGTTCGTTGACCAGTTGCGTGTGGCAATAGAGAGGCAGGTGGAAGGCAAAACAATTCAACAACAAGTGCTGAAAGCTTTGGCACAGGCAGGAGCCAATGAGGTGTGCCAAGGCATCATAGTTAGCCTTCCCCTGCAGCCTCCTCCGACCCTGGCATCCACGATGGATGCATGCTCCAAGAGGGAGGCACTCTCTGCACTGGCTGTTAGCCAACACCCCGGGGGGGCGCATAGAGGGGCAGCAGCAGCACACGCAATGGCTCAACACAAAGGAAAAGTGGCTCAGACTCTCGCGGAGGGCACACAAGTAGTGCCCTTCCTTCAATATCCCACCATGGCTCCGATGGTGGCTCCTGTTCCGGTCCCACAAGTTTCTGTTCCTGGACACCAGCTCTCAGTGCAACAGCCACCCACTGTGTCTGGCTTGGCGACAACACCACACCAGCAGTGGAAGCCTAGTCAGCGCGGCGGGGGACAAAAAGGACCAGCATTCAATAGAAATACTGGATACTACATATGTCATCAACCAGGACACTGCTCTGAACACATGGGGCTCTGAACTGCCCCATGAATCCTGCTAATCGGCAGGAGGGGAGGGTGGTTCCCAATGCCAACCAGCAAAAAACCTAGGTGGGAAGTGCGCCCTGCCTGCG
>WEIV01028383.1:3799-19349 GCA_013390005.1 Calyptomena viridis | reverse complement strand
ACGGGGTCACAGCCTCCTTCCACACCTGCTCCGGCGTGGGCTACTCCATGGGCTACAGGTGGATCTCTGCTCCCCTGTGGTCATCCCATGGGCTGCAGGGAGACAACCTGCTTCACCATGGTCTTTCACCACAGGCTGCAGGGGCCCCGCTCTGGCACCTGGAGCTTCTCCTCCCCCTCCTTCTCCACTGACTTTGGTGTCTGCATTGTTGTTCACATGTTTTATCCTGCTCTTCTCTAGCAGACATTTTCATCTCCTCTCTACCTTTTTTTTTCCCCTTCTTAAATATATTATCACAGAGGTGTTACTATCACTCCTGATTGGCCTGGCCATGGCCAGAGCTGGGTTCAGCCTGGAGCCAGCTGACATTGGCTCTGCTGGAAATGGGGGAAGCTTCCAGCAGCTTCTCGAAGAAGCCTCTTCCATAGGCCCCCACGCTATCGAAAAACCTGGCCCCAGAAACTCGGTACAGTTTCCTTCCACACCTTTCCATGCCTTGTGTCTACTGTGAAGATACTGGTGTGAGTGATTCTTCTATAAAATTCCATGCCCTGGCTTAAAGAATATACAGTAAAGCACATTTCTAAATCACCAAATAATTCCATATTGATGATATGTAGCCTCTACAGTCTGAAGAGCTATCACCATGCAGTAGAGCATCATTTGTACTTGTAACCTTCACAAATGGATATTTCAAAATAGTTGAGAATGTACAGAGAAGTACAAGATAATAGTTGTGTTAGACTGAGTGAGCATTCTGTTCACCAAACAAGCAAAACTGCATCATACACTAAGTTATACAGAGTTAGTAGTCATATCCTAACATAAAGTCATGAATCTTTATGAGTAGCATTTCTTCACAGAAGCATTTCCTTTCCCTCCATCAAAGCATTGCTTGCTGGCAGCAAATAAGTATTATTAGATATTTCTTAATATAGTCCTTTTAACAAAACTGTCTAGACATTAGCTGATTGTACAATTTTTCCTTTTACTTTTCTCTTTCGTAATCTAGCTCAAATTAAAGTAAAAATAATAATGGAAAATAGATCAGTCTTTGAAATGAAACAGACTTTTTCAAGGTCAGAGTGATTAGTTTTATCACATAGCAATTTCTACTTTGACAGTTGGAGGAAAATAAATTAAACTGTGAATATTTAGTAATTTAAGGTTTTTGTTAAGTAATAAAGTAGAGATAATTACAATTTGAGAGGAAGGCCGAGTTCATATGTTACAAAAGTTGTGTAATAATTGCTAACTCAAGTCAAATGCCAACTCAGAGCATGAAAGAAGGCATTGGAATAATTTAAGGGGAAGATGATAAAAGATGTAACTTCTGTTGCTGGTCAGTCCACTGGCATAAGCTGTCAGAAAGCAAACAAAACTATTTATTTAAATGGTATAATTCAATCAAGCGAATAGCTTTTGCGGTAGTTTATGTTCTTAATTTTAAGGTAATATATTTGGAAAGAGTAATTTTTTTCAAAACCCCTGAGTGATGTAGGAGCCTATGTCTTATTTACAGAAGAAAGTCTTTTTTATGAATCAGTAAGGTTCTGGTACTTAAGTCTTACTTAATATCTTGGACAAGAGAAGAAAAGAAAGTTTCTAAGTGACCTATCAAAAGTCTGTTGTCCTTCCATGTACTGAAGTACAACAATATAGAGAACAATAAAATGTTAAATATGAATGTAAACAAAAATAACTATAATGGATGATCTAATACAACATATTCATTTCTACTCATCAAATATTCTGACTGAGATTGCAATAGTTTATATTATTTCTGAAGTAATTATGATAATTTACTTTCAACATAGAAGGAAAACATTATGCATTAAAATTATTTCTTTCCTCATGCAAGTCCTTGTATGAAATTTTCAAGGAATATATGTTAAATATTTCAAGTAGTGAATCCTTGTATAAAATCTTCAAGGGATATATATTAAATATTTAAATAGTGCATACTTAGCTATACAGGCACACATTATCCATAACACCCAGTGATGTCCAGACATTTAAAACAAAAAAGCAAACACTTCTGTACCTGTGCTGTTGGTTATATCTTCCATAAGAGACATTTTTCACATTGGTGTTTCTGCATATTCCTTCATTTTTTTAAATTATGGTTGTCCACAGCAGTCTAAAGGTAATTGAAGTTCATAGGCAATAATATGCTTTTAGGTGGTGGTTTATTTTTTCTTTATTTTATTGTTATTTTTTTCCACAAGGCAGAGCTGGAACTTAGTACTGTTTGGAAACACTTTTTTCATAATATTCTCAGAACTCAGATGAGGTCCACAACATGTGTAAACTGGTTTCCTTCTTTTTGGGATGCTTTCTCACTTTCTTGTTGGTACATTGCCCACTCGCAGAAAGCCATGGTCAGACAGATAGGGGGTTTCTAAAACCCATTTCAGTATTGCTGTCTGTTATATTCTTGATGAGAATTTGGACCTCTGGCTTCACAACTGGGTTATGTAAGGCAGAAGCCCACTTCACTGTAACAGTATAAAGGCTGCTTTTAAAATCAGTGGAGTTGCACAAATATATCTGCAGAAAGCAAATTTTACTCCTCTTTGAAACTCCTTCTAATAAAGATCTATCCATGGTTTTTCATTGTCATAATGTTTTATAAAAGCTTTATTAAACTAAAGGTTAAATACATTTCTCAAAGAAATATAGAGTTCTGTAAGTTCTGTAAGTTTTATTATCACGCTAATGCAAAGAAGCTAGCAAAGTAGGGTTGCAGTTAGTTGCAAATCTTCTCTATTTTCCCCTTCCTACCAAAAATACTTCAAATTTTAGGTTTTGGAGTTTTCTTTCCCTTTCCTGGATCTATACATTCTTCTCTTTGTCCTTGCACAGACATCGAAAAGACAATATGTCCTCTCAAAATAACAACAGAGACAATAAATTTCTGAAAGTATTTATGTTATCCCTTATTAAAGGTAAAAATACAAATATTTAGTATAGCATCTAGCAGAAAATTTTATCATCCAGAAATTCGAAAGCACCGTGGACCAGTGGCTGCTCATCTCATTTTTTTCAGGTTATTTTTCATGTTGCAGTTTCAAAACTGTCTTGGAATAGTAAAGGAAAGGAATTTTATTCAGTCAAGGAAATCAGCTTTATAAATATTCTTCAAGGAATGTTCAAAAAAATAATCTTTCTGTTCAATTTTTTCTGCTTTTTTCCTGCTTTTGCAGAATTTTTTTTAAAGGAATGCTTAAGAAGAATATCACCTAATTATGTAAGAATAAAACAGAGAAAGATTAAAGAATTACTCTCAAATATTTTTTTAAAAAATCTTAGCTTTCAAGTTGTGTTGTTGCCTTCTTATAAAGTACATTGTTAATGCTAAAAATGGTACAATTCCCCTTTGTGTGGGTTTTCCAGGATATGCTGATTTAAATTTGTTTTTCAAAGACATGGACTTTGCATAATTGGTCATTTTTCTAAAGTAGCTGGGAGCAGAAGATATACTGAATACATAACACTGAGAGGACATTGTCATTTAAAGGCAATTTCAAGTGATTAGGAACTGTCTGAATCTGTGTCACATTAAACCAAGGGTCAGTGGAAGTGAAGTGATTGGAACATGGTTGTAATAACACCAGGGTTGTGGGCCATTCACTTAAGAGTTGGACTTGATTATCCTTGTGGGTCTCTCCTATCTCAGAATATTCTGTGATACTCTGAATAGCAAACAGTGCTTTTCTTGCATGTTTATGTATAGATTATAATTTTGAGCAATGTCTTGATTCTTTGTTGTCCCTTTGTGCCCAGCAGCCAATTACAACAGTGAGTTGTTTCTGTTTTTTCTGTTAGGATGATTACCTCAATTATCACATATGATTTCTTCTGACCTGTTTTATTTGAGTATGTGAAGTGTTCTGTTTTCCTTAGTAATGCTTGGATTCTTCACTTACAACTTCTTATCCTGGCTTTGCAGATACCCCATACCTTCAGGATTTTGTCCTTCTTTCTTTCAAGCCCCATGAATTTATTACTGCCTCTCCACCCATCTTGGTATACAACATCAGTAATCAATCCTCTCCTTTCAATCAATCAGTAATTAATCCTTTCCAAAGACCCCTAGAAAAATACTTGCATCAGCCTTTCCAATAAGTTCTAGTGCTTTCGTCAACAGCTTTTCTCTCTGTCTTGTGCTCTCCTGTCACACGAAAAGACTTCCTTTTTTCTTACTGTAGCCTATAGAGGAGTGCTTGACACAGCCATCACACTTATCAAGGTCTTCAGATAAAGGGTTTTGATACCTAACAGTAAAAGCTTCATCTAACAGTCCTGCATGCCTGGATCACTTGGACACCCTCTTTGAGTACACCGAATTCTGTGAGCATTAAAGCCTGGTCTTCACAGATAAGATTATGTAAATGCGATGTTGTAAATAATACATTTGACATTCATGATCAAAGGCAAATATCTAAGTTCAGACAACTTAGATCTGATGATCAGAAAAGCTACAGAAACACAAAAATGGGGCTTTAAAAATCACTTTGACTCTTGTAGTGGACACATTCTGCCCTAAACAACCTGTGGAAATTCCTAAACTAGGGCCAGGCACAAGCCCATCTGTCTTGATAAGAAATGATAGCCCCAAATTATTTTTCTCAGGACAAGGTTGATAAGAGGACAAAAACTGTCTAGCTGTCACTATGAAAAAGGATACAAGGAGTAGATGATGTATAGAAACCACCATAAAGACTTGATCTGAAGTTTATGGTAGCAATGAGGTAATGAGGGTAATTATCCTTTGACTTAAATTGCAGCTGAAAAAGAAAACACTGGAAGTGACTGTCTGGGATTATGATAGATTCTCTTCAAATGACTTTCTCGGTGAAGTGAGTATTTTATTTCTTCCTTGCTACTCATAATAACTGCAGGCTTTTATTTGGAGACTGTTCTCTTACAAGGTATGGTACATGTGTTAACTAAAACCTTTTTTACATCTCAGTTTTACTGTTGTCTTACTAAAAAACAGTCATGATTTCTTTTATCACATGTAAAGATGTCTTTGCCTTGATTAACTGAGGGCAAGTTAGTTTAGGACCCAACACGATATTAATTCCCTGAATTAAAAACTTTTTTTGAGCCCGGGATAGTAACAACCTTCATAGTGACTCAGTGGGGAATTTTTTTCATGACTGTAAGCTGTCTGCCTTGATTTCAGCATAACATGGGAAGGCTGAGGAGGTATTAGTCTTTGTGAATGATTAAAGGATTGAATTCTGCCATCAAGCCATATTTTAACACATGCACAAGTATCTGCAAGAGTGAGTAATTTAGTCTTGCTGATCACAGCCTCATTTTTAAGATTCTGAAATTGTAATATCATTACTAAAGTATGACTGAAGGCAAAAATCTTGTAATTAATAAAAAATGAGATGAGTGATCATGATAAAAAATGCTCTGTCTTTACAAAGCAAATAAACAAACATACGCATATATAATGCAAAATTGCCAGCAATAGCTATGATATAAAAATAATTAACAATTTTATTGCAAATAAAGATTATAATTAGAAACAGAAGCACAGGAAAATTGATTGCTCATATAGAGTAACTCAGAGTACCTGTGCTCATTCTGCATTTGAATTTTGAAGAAAAAGGCAGTTCAGCTCCACTTCCCTTTGTGTAACTATCAAACTGATCAATCAGTGCCACTATTTGAACAATGACTAAAATAAATGTGTAAGAAACTGCTACATAATTACTTATTTCCTGCATACTGTGTCCATATTTTTGTTGAGTTCAGCATATTTGTCCAAATGCAGGGCTTTACTGAATATTTAAGTAATTGTTATTTATGACATTTAGAAAATGGATGCTCCAGGAACTGATTCTGCAGGAAGGTTTAAACCTTTCTCTTCAAATTTTTTCAAATTCTAGAATTATTTTATATATTAATTATGAAAGCTGTTCTTCAGGGAAAAAAGGAATGGGAAAGACTATCCAGTGTATTACAGCATCAGGATGTCCAGAGGAATCCTACACCATAACATCAGATATGGGGTATCCAAATTATGCCTTAAGGACTTGCTTGAATAGGACCAGCACCACTTACATGCCCATTTACATTCATGGCATGTGAAACCTCTTCTCCCACAAGACAGAGCCCCCAGCCTATCCTGCCTATTGGGAACAATCCTCAACCACACTGTTTCCCGAGTCATGCCCAAAGCTATGACCAAAAAACAGCAACAGGGAAGATGCTAAATAGTTAATCTGTCCAGATTAATTATAGGTCTAACTAGAAAGACCAAGCCAGATCATAGACAACCTACAAAGCTGAAAGGAAAAAGGGAAGGAAAAAGAGAAGAAGTTTTTTAGCCTAGAAATAATCAGTTGTAAAGAGACTGTCCAATATCTAAACTTGAAGAGACTTTCTTTAATTCAGGGTCTTATAATAAAGTGGTATAATTGTACACTTTATTTAGCAGTTTTAAAACTTCCCTACCTAACATTAGTTTTAACTCTCTCACTTTAGAACCAAATGCAAGGCTATTTTTTACCTTTCCCTCATTCAAGACTCTGTGATCAGTTTTAGCATTTTACATCCCTTGGCCCTCTCAACTGCAAGCCTATTAAGGAATGCATGGTCTTTATTGATCTCAATGCACTTTTTTTTTACATCTTTTTTTTGTTTTAAGAAAATTCACAGAACTACTGCTAGAAAGGCAGATGGCCTAGAGCAAATTTCAGCTACAATGGTATTTGGTTTTTTTTAGCCATTTTACTTGTTTCATATCTGTATTGCCATTGCGACTCTTTTCATTTTAATTTTTCAGTGAAGTTTTGAGGCCTAAGTGGTCTATTGAATTCTATTATTTTAGTCAAGTGCAAAGGTATCCCTTTTTTTTTTGTTATCAATTCTGCATATGTGGATTTTTTAGACTCAGGAAGCATGAGTCTCATATTATTGAAGACCTTATTAAAAACAAATATAGAACTATGTGCCCCTTTACTAACACTGATAAAGGGAAGAAAATTACAGTGCTTGATTCTTTTGTTAGAGTATGTCTATACAAAGGCAGAATGACTGGATGACTTACTAGTCTTGCTGCCATAATAGTGCTCACAAGATACCCTTTAAACTGTCTGGCCATCTCAGTATGGAGCTATGTCGTAGTCTAAGGACTGAGCTCATAGTCCTTCCTGAGGTCTTGTTGCAGAGATATAATAGTTCAGATACATCAACATGCTACCAAACGTGGGTTTGGGGTCACATGTGGCTTGTATCAGGTGAGGTCAAAGCATGCTCAAAGAGTCCTGAATCTGTCAGCATACAGCCTTATACCCTTAACTTCTTAAATTTCATTGCTGACACAACTCTAGTCTCTTCTGCAGTATACAATCATTAATAGATAAGATACAGGCCATATATTTTACTTTGATTTGTTTGTAGGTATTGATCGAGTTATCCAGCGTCTCTCAGCTTGACAACACTCCTCGGTGGTATCCTCTTAAAGAACAGAGCGAAAACATTGATCATGGGAAATCTCACTCTGGACAGAGTAGCCAGCAATCTCCAAAACCGTCTGTCATCAAGAGCAGAAGTCATGGCATCTTCCCGGACCCCTCCAAGGGTAGGAATGACTTGGTGCACCTGATATGAAATATTTTCCCAGATGATGGGAAAACCTTTGCTATGTGTAAGTTCTAATAGAAAAATAAAGATTTTGCTATGAAGTTTGTATACATTTTTCTTAAAAATGCATTTATCTTTGTGATTAATTAATTGCAGACAAGGCTTAATTTGACCTAATCTATGCTGGCCAGCTCCAGGTAATTGTGTCCTTAAAACAGCAGCTTACAGATTCTGTGTTTTCCACATTTACTATAGATTCTGTGCCCTTTTCATTTTTCTGGTAGCCTTGGCCAAATTCAATACATATTTAACTTCCTGTTTTTCATGTTCCTTAAATATTCTATGTCATTTTATCTTCTGAAAATGCCACATTAATATTTTATAGAACAACAATTATTCTGTAATAAGGCATATGCATTTCCAGTCAATGATAATGGGCTGTAGCATATCTCAATGTATTGGAAATCAGTGGAACTGATGTAGTAGAAATGTGCTAGTGTTTAAAAAATCAGAATTGATCTTAGTGTCTCCTGTCTTCTTTCTTAAATAGAAATTTATCTCTATTTTTTTTTATACTAAGTAGTCAGTAGACAGTTGCTCTCTTAAAATACATTATATGTCAAACCAAAGCAAAAGCCATTCCAAATAGAATCCAGATGAGAGCCTCAGAGTGATAAGACGGTTCCATTTCCTCTCTATTTCTCTGTTTAATGTTTTGCTAGGGATAGGTGTCTACATAAGATCTATATCTGTATTAGAGGTATATATAGTGGCTATTGTAAGTTAGGCTGTGATTTTGACCAGGGCATTATTCAGAATAAAATGTCTTGCATTCACTAAGTATCCAGTACTGATGTAGGTGATGCTGGTTAGTCTCTACATACTAGAGAAGTAGAAAGTGGAAAACACTACCCCATCATTCCACCAGTGTGAACCAATACAGGAGGCCTAATTCACAGGTGATAGAAACTTTGTACTAAATAAATTATCCCCTGGGCCAGGAAACAGTGGGGAAGTAGAAAATGATGCTTCGTAAGAGTTTCCTAATCACAATACAGCCTGGCACAGGTGGCACAGCTAAATCTTTATTCCTTGTTTGGGAATTCAGCTAGAAAGACCAGTCAAGAGAAGGAAAATGAAATTGTTTGGTTTTAATAAATGCAAGAGTTGTGCTTCTTCGTTTTGCTGGTAGACATGCAGGTGCCCACCATTGAGAAATCCCACAGCAGTCCAGGGAGCTCCAAATCTTCTTCTGAAGGACATCTACGCTCTCACGGCCCATCTCGCAGCCAAAGCAAAACCAGCGTCACTCAAACTCACCTTGAAGATGCTGGCGCAGCCATCGCCGCTGCTGAAGCCGCTGTCCAGCAGCTCCGCCTTCAACCAAGTAAAAGACGCAAATAAATTCCTCAGCATGGCAGCTTAATGTTCATCTGTTGCCTTTTTCCCTGCTGTCTTTCCCTTTTTTGGCTATTATTTTATGTTTTTTCTGTTCTTGGCACACTGTGCTCACTCTGTTCAATATCTTTCTTTGTGTGCCTGTGTGTGAATACATATAATTACAATATACTCTTGTATTTAGCGGTCTTTTATTTATTTATTTATTTTAATTTATATAGACTGCAGTGAAACTGGCTGTTTCCCCATCAGTCCCTTCACTCATGGTCCATGATGTTCCATGGTTGTGCATGACTCACAGAGAAGTCCATTGTGTTTTGATGTCACTATATAACTACCAATGAAATAATCAAAACCTGCAGAGATGCGGCTGCCAGCTCTTCAAGTTGCACACAAGTTCCGAGACCACATTAATAACAGGATTTATCTGTAAGTAGTAATCAGGGAAGACAGTACAATATACACAAAAGGAGATTTGAAGATAAAGACATTTTTTTTAACTACATGGCTGAGATTTCTATTTTTGAAACGTCTGTAAATATCTTTTTTTTTTTTGGAAAGGAAATATAAGGCAACCTTCTCAATATCTCAGAGAAGATCATGTTAGTGATGAGAACAGAAATAAAATATAAAGATTAAACTCATAAAATGCAAAACCATTAAACATACACAACTGTTAACAACAATAATTTTGTCAAGTTAGCAAAGTCAAAGGGAGTTGAGAGCTAAGTCAGGTGTCATAGTTCAATTTTTCTAGTAATTTTTGTGCCATAAATTGATTAAGGGTCAAGACAGATTTCCTCTGAAAAATTCCAACAGGTTAATAAATTAAAACTGTTCCATTCAAAAGGAATACTCTCCAGACTATACTTAAGACCAGTATCTGATTGCTAGTTGAGGGTTTAGTTAATGGCAAATTAAATCTCTCTGACTGTGGAGTCACTGTGTTTGTCTTCAGGATTTGTTGATATGCCATAAATTCATCATGGTATAATGCAAAAGTGGGGGAAAATTATTTCCCTTGTCTTCATCATCATTAATAAAGAAACAGCCAGTTTTAATACTCTTTAATGCTGTGCATGTGGTGTCTCTTTGGTGTTTGAAAACACTACTTACTTAAATACAGAAAAAACACTTCTGTTTGCATGAATAACATTTAAGCTGGTTCCATCTGAGGATACATACTCTGGGTTTCCATTTCACCCACACTGCCACAGCAGCACATAAAAGCGGTCAGTCTAATCATGCCAGGAAGCAGCACAGACACAGCATAGCAGGAGTCCTCCCTATTCAAAGAACTCAGTCTGACAATCTGCCTCCACCAGCCAATGACAACAAAGACCAAAGCCAACTAGCCCTCAGGAAAGTGATGTCTGATGGACCAGTCAAGCCTGAAGGAGGTGAGCAGAAAGACATGGTTAAGAAACCAACTACATCCCAAATCCTTCTTGCCATGTCAACTGATTCATTGTGATATTTAATTATTTATTTTACCCCTCCATTAAGTGCTGTAAATGTTAACATGAATCAAGAACTCTGCTTGATTTTTCCACCTACCAGTGCATAAATCCATAATGAAAAACTGTGCTAAGAAGCATTATGAAATAGCAAATATGTGCACTTCCATTCCACTGGAGTACTTAGACTTCTGTTGAAAAATAGTATAGCTTTGCTCATGTTGTTGCCTAATAAAAAGCATGCATCCAAGCTGGTCTGCTTAAGCATGATTGGACATTTCTTGTATCGTGACAAAAATCTAATTGCACATTTTTGTTTCTGAAATTGTAATTGGGACATTAACAATTTCTTTTTCCTCTTCCAACATAGTTATTATGTCAACAGTCATTAGCATAGATAATTTTTCAAGCCACCAGTGGAAAGGAAAGGAGTTTTGATCCATGTATAGCTCAATATCTTGATAATTTTCCTATCAGCATCTTTAAAAATTATTTTCTACCTGTAGACACCTGTAATACCACATATCAACAATTTATCCCCTCATCGCAAATAAAGAGCCAGAATCTCAACCAGTTCAAATCGCCACTGTTCTTTTGATTTTTGGAGCATTTTGTTTATTTCCATGGAATATGAGGGATAATCCAAATAAATGTTTTGACTGGACTCCCAGATGTTCTCTTGTGCTGTGATCCCTTCCTAAGCTCTCAAGATCCGTTGAAGGTTTTTCTGTCAACACTATTGCACATCATGGACAATACAAGCTGGCAGAGGAGGTTGTAGGAGAGGAAGAGGGAATGATACTTCAAACAATATACTCTAAAGGCAACAAGTCATTAAGAGAACTAGTGTGATGTTAAAACAACTAATTGACAGGGCAAAAGTAATAAATACTTTTAAACACTATATTTAGAAATTACAAGTATTTTCTTAGGAGAGCCTTACTCTTACATAAATCTATTTACACACATATGTGTGTTCACCCACACACATATTGTCTTGCTCTACAGCTCAGCTCCAGACATTCAATTTAGGCAGAACCAGAGAATGTCATGGTATTAGCTCAGGCATCATGACTGAAAGGTGCATACTATTCCTGGGATGAATAACATACAAATCTAAGTAACTCTTACGATCTTTTGAGGTGTCATGTTTATAGAAATTTATCATAAAGACTTGTAGCCTTATGATGATGCCTTTTGATACAAAAAAACCCCAAAACCTTTTGCCTTTGAGATAAGGTTGAACGAAGGTTCACATACACTTTTATGGTAAGGAAAGTTAATAAGAAGAAAGTCTGTTGGCTTCAAGTACTCATGTCACTAAATTGTTATGCTCTCTTCTTTACTTTTAAAATTGCAAAAGGATAAGTATTGATATGCGTTTGGCTCAGAAATATTAGAAGTATCATGGAGTTTTATGGGAATAAGAGTCCACATTAATATCATTAATATATAAGGGCAGTTAGAATTAAACTATGAAGAGATGTGATACTTTTGTCTTTTGACTGTGACAAATATAGACAATGCATGGTTAGCTACACAATGTTTAAAAGTATGGTTTCAGGCCTGTGAGAGGCTTTGGCTTCTTATCATATGAAAACTAGTTTGTCCAAATTTATTCATCTGACTAGTTTAGTTACCGTTTTCAGGTTGATGATTCTCACAAATTTCAGCAGGAATAAAAATAAATAGGATTTCACTGCGGTTATGTGGAGTATGAAAGTAAAATGAGATAAGTCTATGACCTTGAATAGAAAAAGCACCAAAGGTACTCAAAACAGGTTCAGATTTATGGAGTTCTTTGTGGAATGAAGAGATAATGAAAGAAGGAGAGGTTTCCCCTGCATTGCAAAAATTCTAAAAATTGAGACTATTGTGGATAATTAGTATTAGGGCATCATCAGGTTGCAAATCCATTCCTAAAGTGATAATGAATGCTTGTGGCACCCACCCCATTACAGCCTATTTTACTGGCACCTGGAAAAGAACCCATTAGGAATTGGTTTTATTGACTGGAATAGTCATCTTTGCAAGTTAGTAATTTTTTGTCACTCTGTATCAAAGCCCTTTACTAAGGAATCCATTACGTATAATCCACAACATTATTTTTTTACCACAGCTATTTATCTGTGCATTTATCAAAGAACAGAACCTTTTAGAACAATTGATTGGGTTTTTTCAGCCCATGTAGATGAGGCTGATGGTAATGATTCTATGCTGTGAGTGATCATTAGTCCTTCTCTACCTAAGAGGACCCTCAGAGAGGGTTTCCTCCTTTAACTTGGTCTATCTTCCTTTTAGCTCTTGAATTGATTTGTGTCTTGAAAACAAACAAACAAAACAAAACAATAACCCTCAATCTTTTGCAGAATGTTTTAGAGAAATCTTTCTCTACTTCTGACTCCTAGGACTTTTTCTATTGGATGTATTTTGTCAGTTATTAATTGTATGTCTGTTGAGAAGTAACAAGGAAATCATAAACAAAACCAGCACATATGGTATATATAGCATATTTTATGATTGCAAAGGACTTGCATCAGTTTATTTAACTGAACTGTTTCTGTATTAATTTTAAACAGTAAAAAAATGTATTTTAATCTGTTTTAAAATTAAGGTGAAGATGGAAAAAAAACATTGGTTTTTGTTCAGAACCTCTGTAAAATCCAATATTCAACTACAGCATTTAATTGAAAATAAACCCTGAAGTATAATTTTCTCTTTGCCTGTGAGAGATAAGAATGTGATCTGTAGAGAAGCCAATTGCATACTACGTATTCCCATCACATACCGCAGAAAGGAACAATAACATTTCAGAGCCAACTTTTTGAAGCCAGAAGTTGCAAGAGACTCAAGTCAGAGGAAGAGAGCAGTGCTTAGGTTTGAGTTGATTTAGATTCTGTGCAAAATATGAATAATTGCCAATTACACATTCACATAAAATTAAGCACATTCCTTTAGACATAAATCTGCGTATTAGAGTTTATCCATGAGATGAGCTAGTTTTAGGGAGAGTGTAAATCAGTCCAACTACACAGTTTTATAAGGAGCTGTGGTCTCTACATGGATGTAGTTTAATGGGTAAAATTTGATATGATTGTCCTTATTTGCAGAGAAAATAGAGCCAGTTTTGCCCCCAAAGGGATTGTGATTGTACAAGGAAAAATCGATTCCTTTATTATATTAGAATGTGTAGTGGTCAACGAAACTAACATTATTTTATGACCTAAGAAAAGAATTTCTAGACAATTATTTTGATTCTTCCTAGGATCTTTGGAGAACAGTAAATTAATATTTAAATAGTGAATTCAGTAAGTGAACATCATTGTAGCCCTATCCATTTTTTATCCTTTCAAACAGACATTCTTGAAAGAGAAGCTACAAGTCATGTTGTTGCTTGAATATCATATGATGATTGATGACATATGCACTCCTCACTCCTCTTTTATTTGGCTCACCTTAATCCAACCAACCAAGCAAACAACCTGCCAAGAGAAAAACACTGCTATACTCTTGACCTGAATTAGTTAGCAAAGGTTAAAAATCTAGAGAAATTACCATGTGTTTCAGTAAAAGATCCAAACATATCTGTTAGATTATCATTTGAGGTAATACATAGTAGTTCTACAGCAATTTCAGTCTATTTTTCAAAAATAGGTAGGGTTTCTCAAGCTGAAACCTCTGGGAATTTTAAATCATAACATTTTCTTAAAACCCTTTCTAATGCATGTGGCAAGTATTATTTATTTCTCTCCCTGAGAATTTGGGGTGGGGGGGAGGAAAATCTGGAGAAAGCAGCACAACACCATCTCGTAGAGAACATTTCATCTTTCACAGAAACAGAAAGGAACATAGAAGTGTGATGTATGCATCAAAATATTGCTAACACTGTAGAACCCGTGATACAGGTCTGAGACAGCACTGTGTGATTTCTAGACACTTAGCTGCAAGAAAATAAAATTGGCATGAATTTTCCTTATCACTAAGTTCTATTTACTGCCTTTAGCAGCAATGGAGTGAAAGGAAATTGATTCCTACATTCTATAAATGTTTTGAATGGGACATGACTGTGGTTTTAAATACCTGCTTATTTGGGGTACCTTTTGGTCTATTTCCATTTTCACGCATTTAACAGACAACGCCATGTTTTAATTTCCTACATTATTTTAGGACATTTCCTTCACACTTACACAATTTACTGTCCAAAACTGTATAATGACTAGTGTCACTAGTCTCTTAATTGCCAGATTAAATGGGCCTTCATATTGCTACAAATAACCCATTTCCACGAATCATTATCAAAACAAGGACAATTTGTCCCCACTCTCTGCAGATAGCAGTAATCTGAGGCTGTCTTTTGAGCCTTGTTTCAGTCTAATAGCTGGCCCATTTTGCTTTGGCTATTCCTGCTATTTACTCTTCTACCATTTTAAGCTGACATGTAATTCCAGGAAATTGCTCAGATTCTTCATTTGATAACTCTTAAATCAAAAGTCTATTAGATGTAGACTAACCCTACAGAGTGCATGGAGAATTATTTCATCAGAATTGCTTTGCTGGATAAAGAAATCACTTCGTGGTTTAAGAAGAGTGCTGTTCTGCTGTTATTCAGCTCAAAGGGTAAATTTCTCTGTAAAGGGTTGTGCTGAAATTCACAAAATATCACTGCTCAGTGTGCAGTCAAAGCTGTGTCTAATATACAAGTGTGGCTGAAATGAGTGAGACTATGGCTTAAAGTCATTAAAGCATTAGAAATAGAAACTACCTGAACTGATCTGATGTACATGTGTTTGATCACAAGCTGTTTATGTATCCCCATTCTGTTGCCAGTTCACAAAAGATGCAACAAACAGTTCCAAAAACATTTTTACACTGTGGAACCTTACAGAGCAAGCTGGAGCAGCCCTGGCTTTTAGTGCTAGTAAACCCTTCATAGAAAACAGGTAAACTGGTGTTTGGGGCAGTTTGAGGTTGGAGCACTTGAAACACAAGGTGACTGAGAATGAAGAGTAGCCAAGCTTGTGCCAAAAGACACTGTGTATGAGATGCCCAGTTTGCTGGTCCACAGAAAACTTTCCACAGCAGATTGG
>WEIV01028377.1:0-14118 GCA_013390005.1 Calyptomena viridis | reverse complement strand
GGGGAAAAAGATATCATTTCAAACAGGATATTCTGTATTGAACAAATCAACAGAAATCATATTAAAGAATGGAATTAAGAAATACATGGATAAGCAAGTAATATTGAAGGAGAAATGCCTCTTCCAGGAGGAAATAATGCATCATACATACATTAAAATTATTCACGACAGTCAGGGATGACACTAGTAAGTCTAGTTGGAGTGATGTGTGTTTAGACATCAAAACTGAACTAATTGGAAAAATTTACAAAACAATTCTCAAAGAAACTGTGGTGAGATAGAAGGGAAAAATCTCCTAGTTGTTTTTCTTAAAAGCTGTTTAAATCTATGAAAAATGAAATATGAATAATTTCAGTTTTCCCTCATAAATATGGGCTACCAGTGAGGTCCTACCAGCAGCTTGTGCTCTGCAGTATATTTGCAAGCAGTCTCATAAAGATGATGGTCACTGAGGTCACAGAGGTTTCTGATTAAACCATTAGTAAATGACTTTTAGTAGAGTAAGGTAAATTTGCATAGAATGAATGGTTGAAAGATCTTGTGATACTGAGGATGGAATTAAGGAATTAATCTAATCCAAGTTTAGGTGTCTAGAAGTTTGATATCCAGACTAAACTTGGCATTTAAGATTCCAATAAAGAGTTAGGAAAGAAATATATATGTTAGGAAGCTGGTCCATCCATGTAAGTTTACAGAAAGATGAATCACACACTTTACTATTTATAGGGAAATCTTAGATAATGATCTTGGTCCTGATAATTTACTGTTTCACAGCTGTGAGAGGAAATCCATACCAGTAATTTGGGCAGTGAAATGCTAGAGAAAATGCAATGCAAATAAATGCTAAGTAATGCATATGAGCAATATGAAACCCACTCTATATATNAATATGAAACCCACTCTATATATAGCAATGAGTGTATGTATACATAGTAAATTATGCATACTAATTTATTCAGAAAATAGATTTTTAATTAATAGATGGTTCTTTAAAATTCATAGCTAAGTGACCAGGAAAAGTTAAAAATGCAATGAAAAGTAGGAGCTATCTGAAAAGAAACACATCTTAAAAGTTAGGAAAAATATCATCACAGCACTATGTAAATCAAAATTATACTGATCTCCAGCATGTATGTGAAATTAACTAGGGGGGTGGGGGAAAGGAAANATGTGAAATTAACTAGGGGGGGGGGGGAAAGGAAAAAGGAATTCAGTAGAGATTGGCTCAGATCCTCAGACACATAGATGACTAACAGCCAACTTCAATTGAGTTGCAATATTTGAAAAGCCAGCTCTGAATGCTTTCTCAGCATCCTGTAAATTAACTATTTGCTAATCTGACAGCTCGTACATGTGTGTAAATCCATTTTACATACATTCTTTAGCGATGGCATAAAGTCACTTTGCAGTGGATATTGTTACTGCGTGGCACACCAAGACCGTATTTTTTGTGAACTAAAATGCAGTGGTATCTCTTTGAGCACTGTTTTTTTTTACTATTTTTACTAGGCACATACCTCTTTACAGGTCGTCTGGTTGGCAAAAGAAATTACCCCATTAGTCTTTGTTTCTTGTCAGGATGATCTTGGCAAAAAAACAACTACTAGATGGCTGGACTTTTGTCACTTAACATTTTTGTTTTAATCTGTGTTTTCAATCTGTGTTTTTTACCCATTTTGTGATTTTTGTGCCTAATCCTTAAATCTGTATTCCTTCAAAATGAATATTTATAGTAACTTCTTAATGGTACAAATTTGAAAAAAAATATACAGTCCCACGGCTTTGTCATGGCTTTGCTTTTTCTCCATTGCAAGTACTTTGTACTTTCACATAAGTGCATTATGTGAATCATACTGAAATCAATTCCTAAATGTTCTAGTAGACATAACATAATTGATGAAAAATTCTTCGTAGAAAACAGAGGATGTGCAGAGGAACATTGAAAGCTGGCTGCAGATGAAGAGCATACTTTGACAGTAGTTTGATTTCAAAGAACCAGTGCTCTGCTTTTACGCTTATATTTTACACTTTTTACACTTCCCATTTTTTTTCTCCCTGTAGTTATACATCATCTTGCACGGTATTTTTGGCATGGTTAGAGAATGCACATACGGTGCCTTCCTCAAAAGAAATATCTATGCTAAGTGACAGTAGGAATTACTGGTTAGCCACTACAGAAGGCTTTTGATTAAAAAAGTGCATGATTTGGCAGCTGTTTCTAGAACAAGTACCCTCAAGGGATTTGATTGAAAATGTCAATTGAGGTACGACAGATAGCTTGTAAAAACATTAGCAGTGTTTCATGTTCTACCACTGTTCATTATGTTTAAACTAAAACTTTACATAGATATTGCATGACACTCCACATATTATTTAAAGGTCATTCCCAAAATGTTAGAGATGAAATAATGTTTCTTTTGGGTAAATATGCTTTGAGATTTTTCATATGATTGAGATGGAAAGAGAATAGAAAAGGTAACGAAAACAAGGTTGGAAACTAACAAGGTTTTCTCATATGTATTTTTTTTAGCCATTACAGAATTAGTTTCTGTGACGCAAACACCAGATTTGTTATTTCCTACTTGTATGCAAAAAGTATAAAGATGTTACTGAGAAGACAACAGTTATGTCATATATTCTAGAAGCTTAAAAAAAATTCTGGAGCACAAGCTATTTAAAAAAAAAAATCTTTTGAAGTCTCATAAGAAGGTCTAGTATGATTTTGTATCCATATGATGTCAGAAGAGTAGAAAATTCTACTAACATCAACAATAATAAGACTAATATTAATTAAGTCCACAACACATTCCTCTGGATAATTTTCCTTTGGAAAACTTTGGCATATACAATATCAACTAAACTTACAGTGGCAATGTTGTCAGAACTATGTTGAAAATACCATTCAATTTTACACATTTGTGAATGAAACAAATACCAAGTTAGAGAAAAAGAACTATTTCATAACTAGAAGCATTACTAATTCCTATACCAATAGCAGGTAATACCAATACCATTTAATACCTATACCAGTTAATTATTCATGCACTGTCAAGAAGAAATATGTTTATTATAGTCTGTATGTTCTTAATCAAATGTGACCTAATATTTTCATAGAAAAAATGGTAGACCTCTTTCCAATTTGTGTCTAACTGTTCATCAGCTTTGTCATCTGCATCATCATTCACCAAACACTCTTCTGCCAGGCAAAGATAGTGCTGAGAGTTAAAATTGCATCAGGCAGACATCATGAGGGATAAATAACAGTAGTAGCAGCTGTTAGGATACTTTGTTTCTTCTGGGTGGGTAAATGGCTATTACCATCCTGCTTGCCCCACTGAAAGAGAGAGAAAAGCAGCAAAATAGGTTGCATTCCTCTGATATGCTCTCAAAGGTAGCGAGACCTCAAAATGAGAGTTTTATTAATATATTTCACCATTCATTTCACCTTTCTGTTTTGAGCTCTTAAAAAAAAAAAAAAAAAATANAAAAAAAAAAAAAAAATGAACTGGGCTCTATTTGAAATGTGACTAAGTAAAATCTTGGACTTTGATGCAGGTTTAGCCTGAAGCAGGCAGTCAAAAGCTCAGTGATATTGCCACTTCCTAACCTTGAATTTTCTGCTTCAGCATAGAACAGGAGGAAGACATATTGGTTTTTTTATTTTATGAATCCTGAGGGAGGGAATTCCTTACATTATACCAGTTATCCTTTGAACCACCAGACTTATTTATAGAACAACTCAAAAACATTTGATATCATTTTACCTACTCAAGTGAAGTAGTCTAGAATTCAGAAAAATTGGATTGAGGAATTCTGGCTGTTCATGCCTCCAGTGATTACAGAGGAAATGTAAAACAATTGAGATCTTAATTATACCTGAAAATTATGTTCCTTTGCATAACAGACTACTGGTTATAAAACACTAAGGACTGTATTTCTAATATCCCTATGTTTAGGGTTTTTTAATGTCCAGAAATTTGACCTGGTGTGCATCAGCATGAATCTGGCATAAGTTCTAAAAATGTCAAAAAAAGGCAGTCACAAGGTAGAGGTTCTTTGCACATGTATTTAAAGCACCTTGAAGTTGTTGTGCCCATGCAAATCAGCTTCACCACTTGACTACAATACCTTTATCAAATTTTAGACAGAATTTTCCTTGTGTATGTGAAAAAGAGGTGCTCTGCACACTTGAAGAGTCCATTAAATAGAATAAATACAAAGCCAAACTGCTACACAGGAAAGCGTATCTGACCCTTAAAACAAGAAGTTAATTTATGGTTCAAGAAAAGGGACAGTTAAAATCATCTAGTATAATTGGATACACATTTAGATAGAATTTGGATAACTAATACCTGTGAGAAGTGTTCTTTTCACTATAAAAATGTATCAAACCAAAACAGCTTTGATTTAATAATTTTTGGTCACATAGAATCCAGCAAAATTCATCCAGTAATATTCTAATATGTAGCAAGTCTTGGTATACTTTTAATATCAATTTAATTTGGATTCTGTTCAATTTGCAGTCTTGATTACTAGTCTAAAGAGCTCTTTATTATCAAATTTTTGTTTCCTCATAGCTCTTCAGTATCTTTTTTCAATCTTGAATCTCAGAATGGACATGATATTCGTGTAATGATTGCTTCACTGCTTAAATTAAGATAATATAAATTTCTTATTCTTACATGGTCTACTTTGTCTACCCTAAGGGTGTCTATCTAAGAGTAACATTAAGTTGTTACTCACAATGAGGCACAGAGGTCATTTCCAACTGATTATTCCCCATAGCTAAGTGACATAATATTAAATCATACAATTTAGTATTAATAGACATTAAAAAGCTGCAATCTGATCCATTTTGAGTAAAGGTAGCAGAATTTTATATTGAATATTATATTGAATATATTGAATATTCTATTGATCTGCAAAGTGAAATCTGACATCTTAAGGTCAGTCTCTGATAATCAGAATGTGATGATACAAAGGCAATTTAGTATTCATTTTTCACATTACGCTTAAAAAACACATTTCTTTTTAAAGTCAGCAAAATCTTAGAAAATATGTTTTAGCTGAAAAATATTGAAGTCCTTAAGGAACTGTCGACAAGAAACAAAGCCAACCAAAACCAAATGAATAACACGAACAAGATTAAAATAATTTGTTTATGTATAAGAAAGCAGAACACCTCCAAATGGTGACATATACAATTCCCTGTTATGTAAAAGGGCAGAGCATAAGGTAAGTGTATAATATTTGCAACAGGTGTGTTGAATGGCCTACAAACAATTCTGTCCTTGCCTCTTTTGTTTCAGTTCCTTTTCCACTTTTAGTTGAGCAAAGATCACAGAGGTCTGTTGTATGCCAAATCTGAGGGAGAAAAACAAACAAGCAGATAAACCTGGCACAAACATCGAGAAGAGATTGTAAAATTTAAAAAAACAGTAGTTCATATGCAACATTTTTTTTCTGCAATTTAACTAGCTGTTATTTTATACCACTGATCTCAGAAATGCCTTAAGTAAGTAAAATAGCAGTGAAGAAGGCACTTTTTTTCCTGAGATATATAATATGCTTTTAAGAAAGCACTTTGTTTTGAATAGTCTCTAAGTCACTACTCCCAAGTAAAATAATATAATGTGTATTTTCAAAAATCCTCCTCCTCACTCCCCCCAAAGATAGTTAATATGATCAAAAAGTATTATTAAATACCTGTAGACTGAAAACCATTTGGAATTCTATGGAAATTAACATCTCTGAATAATACAACAGACTCATTCTTGACTATCATATTTGTCACTTCATGTTTCATATGTTTCTCAGCATAAACACTTTTACGAAGTTCTGCTGTTAAACTATTTGAGCTTTCAAATTCCCAGATTTTTTGAAATTAATGACAAAACATAGAAAGTGCTGGATGGCTATAAATAAAAATAATTTGGAAGCCTGTTTTATTAATTCAGACTTTCACATATTTATCTCTTGCATTAGCACTTTAAAAAAAAAATTAAAAAATAGGGGACACATGAACACTCTCATACAGTTTTTATCTGGTTTAAACCAAGTCTTAGATCAGAAAAAAAACTTTCCACATGCCCCAAATCAAATATTCCAGCTTTGTGCTTTTGAGAAGATTATATCTACCTCATTGATCCAGAATAGTGGAGCAAAGACTTTTATATAAATGTCCTCCTTTTCAAGTGTTTGCTCTTTCCAAATATACATTCTTTTTTACATCTGCTTAGATTTGCTTTCTTTCACAATCCTTTAGTTTCTTTCTAATTGCACACATAGGAATGACACTGGAGGTGCAAGTGTAGCATTATGGGTTTCCTAGACAGTATGTATTTTGATTGAAAATTATGTAGAAGACATATATCAATTCTCTATACTGTGAATGTTTTTCACACATAATGCTTCTGAGTTACAACATCTAGTGTTCAACTCAAATTGTTGATCATCTGCCTTCTTCTTTACCTATGATCACAGCACAAGTTCTATTTACTATGCTTCATGTAAAGGAGTAGGTGAATTTCAAGCCATTGCAATACCTATTCAAGTGACATTTGTTGTGATACTAAAGCGATTGTGTGTGCAAGAATACAAAAAGAAGTACAACTCATTGACCATTATTACTGAAGTAAGACTCTCCAATTCCCATAAAACTTGGTCCAATATGTAATAAAACATTATGATTGGGATTTTTATACTAACTTGGCTCAAATCACAAAGCAAAGTCTCTGCATAATGTTTTCATTCTTGGATTGCAATTGTATACTCCATTCTTTTTTCCCTGAGGCAGTAAAATATTCCAAAATACTATTGTGCTCTTACTTTCCTTGTTGGTCAGCCACTTGTGACAAAGATATTGACAAACTAGAAGTCAGATGTTGCCCTAAAAAAAGAGGCAAAAAAATGTACAGCTCCTGGAATATTTCATCTACTAATGTGATTAACAGAAAATAGTAACAGAGGCTTCATTCAAATGGAAATGTAATAAGAGAAATGATCCAGTAGAGGTGTGAGAAATACAGTGATTTTTCTTATCCTCACAGGAAAATTATATCATATTCCCCTTATGAAATACTACTTCATGCCTGTCTTCTGAAATTTGTGCAACAAAGGGTACCAAGATGACCATGATCTCATTACAATGAGGTGAGGAAATAATATTTCTATTTTAGGGCTAGAAAAACTGAGACAAGTGGAGGTGGAATATGTTTTGCCCAAGGTTATGGTAGAAGTGCATATGAAAGGTAGATATGGAATGTAGATCTCTACACAGTCCTGTTTATTGTCCAGAAATCTTACTTTATTCTTTTTTAACAGTATTCCTTTAATCTACTGACATTTATACTAAGTACTATTATCTGAACAAATAAAACACACATATGCATTTATTCTATAATGAGTTATTTTCTTTAAGTCTTAAAAATGTCACCTAAAATTGTGCCCTTAGTTGTCCTGTTATCTTTTTGAATATTTTCCAATTATTTTTATAGACTCAGTCAATATCATCATTATTGGCCCATAAAGGGCTCTTTTTCTCTATATTATCAAGAGGTACCAAAGGAAAACATTTATCTACAATGGACAAGGCCTGTGGCTCTGTACATTTACCTGCAAAAGTTTCACTAGTCATCCTTTTTTTTCTAAATTAAATATTGTGAAACAGGACTTCTGATTGACACAGATACTGAATGTTTTATGAGACCATTTCCTTGGCCACAGAAAACTGTGTGGAGTGACAATAAAGTATGGTGTTGATTATGCCTGTAAGATATGGATCAAGCAGTGCAGTCAACACAGATCCTTTCTGCTCAAGTGTTTCACATTCTGAAACCTTAACGATAGTTTGGATGTTAGTTTTTCTATTAGTATAATCAGAATTCTCTTTCTTTTGGGTATCAAGTTTATCCTGCATTTTTCCAAGAAAATTTAAAGTTGATAATTCCATTAACTTTATAGGTGGAATGACTGACTAGTATAATAAATGTGTGTGCACTGCATTTACAACATTTTGTAGAGAGAAGGGTAACAAAATCAAGAATGAATTAGAGAATTTGTGAGTGAGAGACATGGACATTTGTTATGAATTGGCCTTGAATGTGTGTAGCTTGCTGAAAATAACTTACAACTTTTTTCTGTGACGTTTAGGCAACTTTTTTCGCAAGTCCTTAGACTGGTAGCATAAAAACTGGGTTCTTTGGATGTATTTACTATATAGTATGTATATACCATAGGTCTTTCTTAGATTGGCTAATTTTCACAGTAGTCTTGCCAAATGCCAGAAAACAACTTACGTTCTCTGCATTCATTTGTACACCTTTCTAGACATTTTATGAATTTCCTCTTTTTTCCTGTGTCAGAATGGTAACAGCTCCAACTGATATGGCATTTTCTTTATAATGTCTATCTTAAATGGCCATTTTCTAACAAAATATTCTCTTAAACTGACTTTGCCATTTCTGGTACTTACTGGCAGATTTTATTTTCTTGAAGATAAGAAAAAGAGGTCAAAAAACCTGACTCAGCCAATTTTTTTTACATAGTTAAAGCTGCCAAACACTTAGGTGGCTTTTCTCAGATGTAGTATGAGAGTTTTATTGTTGATGTCTATATTAGCAAATGAAACATAAGTATCAAGTGTTGTCTATAGCGGCTCCCTCAGCAAGCCCCAGCTCCTTCTTCAGCCCAGGCTTGGGAATTGCCTCGGAGCACGCGATAGGAGGGGGCTCTTCTGGGTGAAAAGCCTCCGTGTCGCAGGAGGTCCAGCCCAGGAGTGCTTAAGGGCAGCAAGGTCTGTGTAGCATCTTGCTAGCCCTTGAGGGTTAGCCAGCAAACAGAGTACAAAGAGGAGCGGACAGCTCTTCTTCGTTGAGAATATTTTATTTCACTCTGAGGGCAACATGCCTCCCAGAGGGTCCTAAGCTTAAGGAAGCAACCAAGAAAAGCCAAAACTACTTCCTGTGTGCAGACTCTTATATGGGGGTTTAGCCAATGAGAAGGGAGGGGACAAACTATTTGGAGAAGGGCAGGGGGGTTAACAGAACATTCCAGCTTCAGGGGGTAACAGAACTATATAATACAGAAATACATAATATAGAAATACATATTAATTACACACTACAACAGTTGTCCACACCAGACACATTTCTAATCTAAGGTAAAATCTACTGAAATATGCCTGGACTGTAAAGAACTGTGATGACAACTAAAAAGTGGTGGCAATAAGGTTTCCTTCAACGATGCATCCCTCACCCCAACTAAACCGCAAATATAGGCACACTGTTCCTTTCTCCATATAAATTAAAAGTAACTTCTATTCTTACATGTTTGAACAATCTATATAGCTTCCTAAAAAAAGCAGTATGGCATCATGAGTTAATTTGAATAATAGTTGGCTAAAATAGTAATTTTTGGCAAATGAAAAGCCAGTGGTATTTCAGTCAGTCAGGTCTCTTTTGTGTAATTTTTTAATGTATGACGGTCATGGGGTATAGGTTTACTAGGCATAGTACTAATTTGGCTTTTTACCTTCGTTGACTTCCATTTTATTTTGTTTTCCTGTACTGGATTTTGATTATGTTATTATCTGTGTTCATACCATTTTACCATGTCTTTTTATTCACTTCAGCAGAGAACTATCAGTGAGGTGCTAAGAATATTAAAAGAGGTGCTGTAACAGACTGAGAGTGGAAAACAAAGATAAGGACAGGACTGATGCTTATTTTCCCGTGAAGATATTGAACCTGGTTTCTCCTCAGATGAAAAGGGCATTTACAGGAGAATTAGTTAATCTCTTCCCTTCCTTGGGAAGCACCATAGGAGCACCATACATTTCAAAAGCACAAGTCCACATGAAGAAGTTTAATGCTTCAAATAACATCCTGGAAAAGTCTTAAAAATTACATTGCTTTTTGTAAAATGAACTTTAAGAAATGAAAAGAACATTAGTAGTGATTCCCATATGGTGTGAAATAATATCCTTGCTTTTTCTGGTAGAATAGGGCTGGAAGGAGAAATGAGAGTATTAAGTCAAGTTGAATATAGCAGTCCTGTAGTGGTAAACAAAAAAGAGAGCAAAAAATGTCTGGATTTCTTTTAGTCCGGTCACTGAAAGCAAGAACAACTTCTATTTTTTACACTGGTAAGGTGCATTTACCAACGTTTTTGATGACTACACACTGATTTAGTCTATGGTCTTCCTTGGGCAGACAGTGGGATAGATAGTTGAAGGGATGAAAACCAGTTCTACCAAAGCAGTGGACACATGAGAATAACTCGCCACTGAACACCTTTGTACTAAATTTCACTTGATACCAGAACTTCTCAGATGTCACTTAACAAACACTGCCTTTATATATGTTTGTAGGACATATAAACAGGGCTTGCATTGTTTCAGTACTGGCAAAGCCTACCATGTGAAATCAACCTGCAGTTCATTCCATTGACCTTAACAGTATATTGCATAATTCTTCAACTACCATGTGCCACATACAGCTCTAAAGAACCTTCATAATACAGTAAGTCCTATACTGTATGCTCCAGTACTTGTATCAGTTTCTCCTGAATAATTTGTGACCGAGTCATTTCCTCCAAAACTAAGTCTCTAATATAATATTTTTCTGGTGGATTTGGATATTCAGATAGATCACAAGACTCTTTGTAAAACAAAATAATAATATGATAATATTGCGGACTCTGTGTATCATATATTCTTCCAAGCATACCATATAAAAAATTTAAATGCTTCACCACAAACTAGAGGTTCTCCACATTACATTTCAAGCACAGACATGACCCATTGCCATGTATAATTTCAAATACTGCAGATAAGCCTAAAAGAAAATGCTTCAGAGTTTTAGAGAACACGAGGCGAGAAATCCTGAACCTGTAAAGCTTTTTGTGTATCTTCTTCAGCTTGTGCTATTTGTAATGTTCAGCCAGGTGCCTCACTGTCTTTTCCACTTACATTGAGTGCTATGATATGTCTGATATCAGGTCGTTGTGTCCTGCCACTGAAGGTGAGCACAACTGAGCTTTTTGTTAATAGATCCTTTGAGGGGGGTTAGAGTGAAACACGACTGAAAGATCAGTGTTTTATATATGTATATACATATATGGAACATTTATTTTAGAACTATTTCATTGCAATGGAAAGGAAAGTGTGTAGCTGTTTTGGTTATTATATATAGAAATGTAACAATATGAAAGTATAAAGATATTCTTTAATACATAAGGAACAGCAAGAAAGAGAAAGAAAGGATGAGTAGATAGTGGAAAGATTCCACCACCTGTGGATCCAGCAATGAGGTTTGATTGTTGCAATTTCAATATCTTTTGGTCAAAGTGATAGTCACAGTCTTGTTCTGTTGGGTGTGGAGGAAGTACACAAAAAATAAAGGTCAATGGGTTAATATAAATTCAGGCTCAGGCGGGAATGCCCAGATGTGGGCATTTCCCCTCCCGTGTGGGGGAAATTTTACACTGACTGTTGCAACACTGCAGATCATGTGCAGTCCCCTGGTGGAAGGCCCCAGAAATGAGTCTGGGGTTGCATGGAGAGGGTTTTGATGGTTTATGACACATTCTAAGACATTACCGCTGTTTCTCATGCCAGAGTAGCTGAGCCATATGCCTTCCCAGAAGGGATGAATATCTTCAGTCTACATGTGATTGTGAATGTCCTGATACCTTCCCCAGAGGGGAGTTTTACACTTGAGACAGTCATGTAAGGGAGGATATTGGCATGACAAAAAGCATTATCTCACCTCAGCAGGATTTACTTCTCATCAGCCTTCTCCCCCATCTGACTTAAAATCCAGCTTGCTGCTAAACAAAGGTCTGTTTGTCATGGTCATGCTCTAGTGGTGGGTATATGATCCCTCTGTCTTATGTGGATCAGAGGTTTCACCACCACACACAAAAAATCTCTGGGTCCCCTTTGACTGGGGGTGCAAACCTGGCCTCAGCAAAACACCTTGTTGCTTTTGCAAATGGCCAATTGTTTGAGTCATTAATCCTTAACGCTTCTGACTCTCACACAGGTGGATAAATAAACGAGCTCTGATTTCATCATGCAGCAAAGCTGATGAGACCTGTAAGTAGTCTGAGCCTCACCTGCCATTAGTTCGTAAGGAGAAACATTAGACACTGCAGAGTGGATGGAGAAATAGTGAATACAAACGTTGTATCTACATTAGCAGTGCAATAAGGAACAAGTATTGAACAAAGCAGTTAATGCTGGAGAATTGATAGGTATGCTGTACACATTTAGGTGGATTTAATTTCATTTTACTCTAGTACATTTCCAGGGACTGATGTCTATTAGTAGACAGAGAGCATTTAGGTGCACTCATGGAGCACATCTTCTGGTTTAATTTCATCAGAAAAGAACCTGGGTTGTGATCTCTGAGCCCATGCTAATTTATATGTGCAATAACAAGCAGTAAGTAGGATTATCACAAGAATTGAGTGAAAACTGCAGTTCTGATTAAAATTAAAATGCTAATACAGACAACAATATTACACTGAGTATGTACTGCTTTGAGAATTAACTGCATTACATACAGCACAGATTTAGCCTTAAGGTCTCAGCAACTGGTGTTGATTATTCTTAGTAGTGTTAGGCAGGCTCTGCATATCTATGTCTCACTATTCCTCATTAGAAGCCAGTGTGAGTAGTCTATAATCAGACAGGATTAGGAAAGTCCCAACACACATTTGGGCATATTTTCACTGTTTCATTCCTGATTCAAAATGATAGCTAATACAACTTTTGCCTTTTATTCTTCTTTGTCATTACATTTAGTCCAGTGACTCTTCCCTAATAAACGGTGATTTTAAAATGTAAAATTCTTTCAATGTTCTGGATTTTTTTTTTTCAATACTTGTTTTTTTTTTTTTTTACTTTCTTCTCTGACAACCTGAATGCAGGAAAATAATTCAGTACAAAATTTAAGTGTCCATAATATTGTCTTCTGCTGAGATCACTGTGCACATATTCACCGAAGAGTAGCACACTGGACTACCAACTAGCCTCCCTTATGAAAGGAGGGCTTTGTGAATTCTTTTGTTCCTAACTGCAGGTGCTTCTAGCTCTGAAAAGATCCTGTGATCTGATAGCTGTTTTTCTGTGATCTTGGACAGCTTGCATAATACAACAAAGGTGGAAAATTGTTGCCTTCCCCAGGTTGCTTAAAGTTACAGTCCTGATCTCTTGACCTTTAATTTCAGCACGTTTGATTGCTCAAGGAACCCTGGTGTGCATACTTTGAGCTAATACAACATTTTGCTGTTCAGTTTATTGCAAGTGCTTTAACAGTGACATAGTTTTAGAAGAGCATAGTTTCTGGGGATCTCCTGCACATCGCGGAGTTAAGGAATAAAGAGCAACTGACAGCACAAAATAAGCCCTAGACTCGCAGTATGCCACGGGCAACAAAATATTCTGTTATGGATATTACAAATGTTGATGTGTCACAGAACAATGGTGCAAATATCAGAGGCTGCTTGTGTTATACTCCCCCAGTAAGGCACTGTGCAAAGATAAGACCTAAGCAGAGGGCAATAGGGCTCAGAGAAGAGCTGAGAATAGAGGTTAGGAATAAATTATAAATCAATAAATTACTTTTTCTATGTTTCAGCTTAGCAGATGAATAAGAGAACAGTAATAGCAACAAACGACAAAATAAAGTTCATCTCACAATGCCTTGTTTATTTTTTTCCCAAATAAAGTAAATCTAAAATCCTTCCAGTTGAAGGTTCAACAATGCACAATGTTCAGTCTAAATATTTTTTCTGATTTATTGTGAAGAAGTAGCAACAAGAGACTGAAAGCAATTCAGATCACCTCATAATAAGGTTGTTACTGCGTTCTCTTGTAGGTAGAGTTCAGTACCCCAGGGAAAACGAGATGAACTCAGATGTGCAAGGAATGAATTTTGGATGATTGTAATTGTTATTGGACTCCTGAGCAAGAAAAGAAAAGTCCCCCCCCCTTTTCTGAATCTCTGAACTGAGGTCTTCACTTTGCTGAGAATTCAGATTGTAAAATGTTCTGAAAATACCAAACTACATCTCAAAATAATTTTTTCAAAACATGTCACAACTATTTTTAAT